>JAOTRN010000003.1:16611312-16627797 GCA_028566695.1 Bagroides melapterus | reverse complement strand
AAACGATACAATACAAACAATAACCAGACCTGTGCGAACCCAGTAATGCACACACCTTTAGAGTGAATTATCCAGATAAAAAATCTGTCCACTGAGAATTTGGACACACCACAAAACACCACAAGACATAAATAGTGGACTATTTAAAAAAGGGGAACAAATTCAGGCACAGCGTGTTTAGACACTAGGTATAGCTATTTATTGTGGATCGTGGAATTGCTTTAATAGAGCAAATGAGAAAAAAATGATTGAAGATAGGGTTGAATCGAATGCAGCTGTAGGCAGATGTCTTTAGTATACATGAACATCTAACATCTAATTCAGACTTTAGACAAACTTCTAGACAAAGCTCAGATACTGATAGCGAACCTGCAGCATATGAATCTCCACACTGCTTTCCATGAAGAGCTTCAGCCTGGGTCCCACTTCCTCCCATGCAGCGTGTACTTGTGCAACAATCTCAAAGTCCTGGAAGGTCCTGTTCACCTGAGAAAGAAAAAAACATTAACTAATCTAGGTATTTGAAACAATCATGACCTGAAAGCTAGGTATCATTTGTTACGTTGTAGGTATAATTTACTAATCTTGGAAATACGGAACCTCTTTTAGTCATGACGTTTAAGGAAAGTTCTGACAAAATCCAGTGTCCACAAATCTCTGTGACGATAAAAAAGATAATCTACTAAAAAAATATTATATATTATTATTAATGCTGGGCAACGATTCAATCTTTTAATCGTGATTAATCACATTGTTATTCACAAAATTCAAAAATGAATTCAAAAGAAATGTGTTGTGCACTTTTATTTTAAAAATACTGCTATATGTAAAGAAATGCAATAACATTTGGTTTGTAAACACTTAAAACAAATAAGGTGTTTTTTTTTTTACAGCAGATAATAACGCATTAACATGCCCAGCCCTAATTTTTGTAATTATTGTTCATAAAATAAAATGATCTGTGGCCCTAACACATCATTAGAATTTCTATGCCTTATGTATTATCCTTAATATATAAAAATACATCGACAATTTTGGTGAAATCTTATCATCTGAAAAAAATACACAATGAAATAATGAAACAGAAATAGTGATTGGTTGCACACTCAAATTTGTGGATCTTGGTAATCACCAGACAACAAAACAAAAGTCTGGGGGAAAAAAAAAGAGAACAAAACAAACAACAAACCAATAGGAGAAGTAGCTAAACCGCAAAAGTACCTCGTTCATGATCCTCTGTGTAACAGGAGTATCTGGTGTGTACAGAAGTTTCCCAATGAAAAGTGGCTTAATACCTCTCCATACAATGCGTGACAGAGGATTAGACTCAAGTGTTTGAATCAGGTTTTTACAGAATGGAGCTAAAAAAAAAATAAACAGATTGATAAAATTCGAACAGCCAGTTAGAGATGGTGCAATTGTAATTTTATTAATAATCCATCATTTTTTAATCGGTTCTTATTAAATATCGGGCTGAACGTTTTTAACGGATATATATTAAGGGGTCCTGATTAGGAATTTAAAACCCTACTCACTGGTAGTGTTGTTATTTTCCAAGTCGTCATCCTCTGTCCCATCTTTACCCAAGAAAGACTTGATGTCCTGGTCTTCATACCAGTTAAAGGAAGGAATCTTCTCACCTCCCACCTCAGGGTGCCCGCACATAATCCTGGAGAAAGCTCGGAAACTCTCACGCGGTTGCCCTGAGCCGTTCTCTGGAGATATCAGTCTCAGTTCTGCATTCAACTTAGTGAAGCTGGATAAAGAAGAAACCTGGAGAAAGATATTCAAAAGGATGCATGAGATTTATCAATTAATAAAGTGAAACTAAGAAAGCGCAGCTGGTCTGTGTATATATATATATACGTATATGTATATATCAATGTTCACTGGATTCTATTTTATATTTGTGTATTATCTCATTAAGTTTTGTTAGGGCACTGAACAGAAAGAACAGAAAGAGGAGGGAGCTACTGTACAAGAGTGAAAGATTGCTCCATACATCATTCAAAAGTGAGCCGAACTCCTGAGCCACAGAGGAGACAGCCTGGCCGAGCTGACGCACTTCAGCAGCGTTGGAGCGGAGTCGCTCCCTCTGACAGGACAGATGCAAATCGGTTGGTCAGAAAGCAAAGTAGGTTAAGCCACAAAATTCAGAGTCTGTTCTATATGGTGGCAATGAATATGAGGAAAAAATATTTTTCTTTCCTACAATTTATTTTTGTCCGAATGCCTTTTCCTCTATCTATTCTACGCCCGAGTGAGAGTGTAAAAGAACACTGACTGTGATAATCTTGCTCAGGTTCAGTTGTGATAGGAAGATTTGCTCAGCCTGTTGCAGCAAATCTGAGGGAACAGCACACAAGTTCTGCTGCAGCTCGGGGAATGAGGAGTTTCCTTCCACCATGAGATAGCGGTCCAGGAGCGTGGCGTTACACACGATATCAGTCAGACGCATCCCAACACCTGCCAGAGACACCTGGGGAAGAAGAAGAAGAAGAAGAAGCAGAAACTTTGTGCTTTGATGGGTTTCTTGATTTTATATTGCAATTTATATTGTATTTATAGAGGCTATCAGAAGTGTAGGACAGAAATAGAAACTGATGAATACTGTCTTACCACCTGGAGGCTGAGTTTTGCTCTCAGTAACTGGTCTACAGTTGAAGATGGAAGGCTGCAGTTGGTCCGTAAGAAGGAAGAGAACGTCTCGTTGGCTCTTAGGTACTCTCCCACTGGCAGATCTTTATCATTAAATTTAAGAGAGCAATCAGATGAAAGTAAACACATCTCATGCCAGGGTCATGTGCTATGCATAGTCCTTACATTTATTATTGATAACTCATGAAAAATAGATTAATAATGATAAATACAGAAAGCTGTTTTGCTCTGGATTTGCACAGAGATCAAACACCTACTGCTACAGCCTCTTATAATAATCTTAAGAAGGTTATAAAGCACTCAACAAGTTCTCCTTCTACTCCACTTGGCCCTTTTCCTTTAATGTTTATTGATTTATTTTCATCTTTTAAAGCAAATTAAAAATTGGTCCCACTTGGCCAAGCTTCCTGCCTCTGGCCCAGTCTCCGAACAGAAAGCGAGAGGTTCTCTAAAGCTGAGCGCGATGTCTGATTGCCAAGGTTGGTGAGAACGATCCTGCCATCCACAAATAGTTGAGAAAGTCTGAAAGTAACAGGATACAAAATCAAATCCCTGATATTAAAAAAGTGCCAAAGAAACAATTCTGTTTAAAAAATATAAAACAGAAGAATATACTGACATTGAGTTATTAAAATTTCCCACTTCGCCGGGTGTCTCTCCTGGAGTCGGGTGGTGGAAGCACGGATTTTGGATGTTGCAGATGATGCCCTGTACCCATGCTAGAGTGCCTGCAGATGGCAGAGCTTTGTTGGGGAAGTGACCTGAAATGAGACACATGGAATTTTCCATTCAAAGAAACTTTACAGGCTGTAAATCCACTATTACAGACAGGTACATAAACATTTGCCCATTGACAAAGTTATTGACTTTTTAGCTGTCACCGTATATAGGAATTGAAATTAAATAATGAATGTAAGCTGAAGTTTGCAGACTTTCGTATCAGATCATAAAAAAGTGCATAATGTGCATTTTGTGGATTAAAGTATATCTCTGAGACTCTGAGCAGAATGGCAGCGTGTTAGAGAATTGACAAAAAAAAAACAGGCCAGAATGCGAAAGATATCCTGAAGTGCTCCTTATGCAGCTAATCAGCTTACGTGATTTCACAAGGAGAGCAGGGCTCAAAAAAACACACAACCATGGCACTTACACTGGCTGTGCTTGTAGGGAGGGTGCGAGTGCCGTACAGCGATGAGGATGAAGAACAGGAAAAGCGGCCAAAGCAGCTCTATAATCAGCTGGATCTGTGGAGAAGCTCATTTTACCATACCAATCATATTTAACTGTATAAGGTAACCAGAAGAGTGACGACGATGACGATGATGATGATGATGATGATGTGCGGTTACCTTGTTCCTCCTGCGGTAGATTAAGTTCTTCCACAGCAGGAGTAAGAGCTGGGTTCCTATGGCCATGGTGCGATCTAGATGACCATGATGGAAGGATGGCTAAAATTAAAATAGCCCACACAATTAAAACTCAAATTCAAAGCTTTTTGAAGGAGCAGTCAGCGGATAGGCAGTGAAATGTTTAAAAACTCGCCAGCACAAAAAATCCTAATTACACTAACTGGCTTAGTGAATTAACTTAAAAAAAAAAAAAAAAACTCCTTGCTTATCTGCACGTGCAAAAGCTTTGGCTTAGTATTCAAGGAAGAAATCAATTCTCCACAGAGGCACAATTTCTATTGAGGTGGTAATTAAATATAGACATGTTGTCAATACAGATAAAAATTATTTTATATTTAAATAAAATATTTTATTTTACCTGTACTTGTGATATTTGACTTACATATTGACAGACAGAATTTTAAGTGGCGTCTGTATGTAAATGCTTAATTTTCTGTATGTTAATAATAATTGATCAATAATCCACGTATAATTGACGTTTTACAATGATTTATTATTATAGTCTATTCAATCTGGAAGTGACCATGCACCTTCATAAACAACCTAATGAACCTGCTAAACGGGTTAGCCTGCGATGCTCCAGCTTCTGTAGTTCACCTTCACCTCACACTGCTTCTACAAGTCCGGCGACGCCGTTTTTAAATGAGGAAATAACTTACGACATAGTTACCTCTGCTGTCAAAATGCCTTCTTATTTTTGCTTAGACAGTTCATTATACTGAAACATTCCTGTTCTCCGTCGGGACATGAAGCCGGTATCGGCTCGAGCGAACACTTCAGATAGGAAGAGAGACATGAAAGTGGGAGGGGCTTAAAGGAAAAACATTCCAACCACATTTCGCTTTCAGCCAATAATTTTAGCGTTTGTGTTGTAGCCCCGCCCTTCCTGGTTAAAGTTTACAACATCTATTGGCACTTTCCGGCAGCTAACGCAGTGTGTGAGGCAGGCTGGAGATTTTCGTACCGTTTGAATCAACACTGAAAATAAATACAATTCGTTGTTTAAATTGAAATGAAGTTTAGTGCAATGTGTCACTAGTAACACAAGTAAAGATAGTATCACAATCACAACGAGCATCTTTATCTTATGTTTTGGTGTCACTCTTCAACAGCCCAAACATAAACAAACTCACTTGAAGACACCATACCTGCACACAAATCCACTCAAAAACATGTAGGAGCAGACCAAGCATAAAATCACGCATATACTGTTGTGTATATTGAGGGGCTTCTTTGAGCATGCATGTGGTCTCTCTGCAATTGTATGTATAATACATGAGAAGACAATATGGGTGAGATTAATACACCTAAAGGTGATGTTTATTGGTTAAACAATGATTTACACACATTCTTTATCAACATCAAAACTCAAATCACAATTAAATCATAATACGCCACATCACACATTGCTAATTAGTCAAATGAGATAATAGCAGTGGAAGTAAAAGCTGTATCAGGCTGAGTGTTGATGCCCTACTGCCAGAAGGCCTATTTGGCCTGGTCTCGTAAGGCTTGGCAAGGCGAATCATACGGACCCTGGGAGCTGTATTAGCCTTGCCATGACTTTGAGTGGCAGCATCGGATGTGCTGGGGGCTCAGTGTCACGTTGTAGTGGTTTTGTAGGAAAACTCGTGTGGTGTTTGTTCGATGGTGCACTGCATAGCTTCTATGAATTTTTTAAATACTGCCATGTCCAGTTTAGATAGAATCAAAATATGTTAAACAAAGGAAAGTGTACACTTTGCAGAAATTGACCCATGTTGTTCTCTCAGCAAAGAATGATATGTTTACCAGACACAGGCAGTGGAAATATCCAGAAGGATGGGAATCAGGGACAGCAACCAATGGAAACATTGTTCTTGAAGAATGAAAGATAATGGTGTCTGTTAAACTCCCAAATGTTATACCACATTTTCCTAAGAAATGGATACAAGATACATACTAGGGGGAATCATTTCTGAAGAAGCTTGGATGTCATTTTTTAGCTGTACAGATCTTCAGTAAACCTTCTGCTTCTATGCATCATCCTTTCTGAGTATTCGGTCTTTTCTTTATCATGCTAGATTGGGCTTTTTGGGTCAATGTGGTGACTGGAGTCTGATATAAATAACTATTTTTCTCTAAAATAATAGAATGGCAAAAAAAAAAAAAGGCAGCTTTTCATCTGGAAGTCTTGTTGATGTGACATCATATATACATAAAGTCTAACTCTAAATACACCAACTGATCTACAAAAACCACAAACACTCATTAAAGAGTTCCTGCTTTAATATAGGTGTCACAAAGAAGATCACAGGAAAGAGGATGTTATCAAAGCAGACACTTGTTTACCTACATGATCACTCAGGGAAAGTAAAAACTTTCCTTTTTTAAAATCTCACTGAAAAGTTTAGATAGCAGGGATTGGTGAGATGTATGCAGGCTTTAAAAATAATGCATGAGCTACAACTATAAAATTGAGGTAGCAAGCCACTTGAAATAACTTTGTATATGATAAAATTACTCATATCATAATTACTATTTCATTTAAAAATAATCTCATAAAATTCACACAGGGTCTGAAGAAATATTTTTAATCTAATATAGCACCTTAAAAAAAAGATATATATATCCTATTGCTAAAAGTATTTTTGCAGGCACAAGTATTGAACACAGCATGCACGCCTACAACCCATACAGCAAAGGAGATGCTTGTGACTGTTGCTCAATAAAACCGAGTTACTCAAATATATGAACAATTATGATGGAACATATTCAAGCCACGTAAGGTACTTGTACAAATTTCTCCAAAAGGCACAATGGAATAGAAATGTGTATGCAGTGCAATTCATTCTGCTCCTTTAAACCTGCTGCGCTTGAGTTGTAATATAGTGCTCCATGATTTCCGCACTCATTCAGAGGATACAGATGAAGTGCACTGAGTGACAGTTAATACCAAAGAGTCATTGCTTTTTCATCTGTGAGGGAGTCCAGTATAAAGAACTGCATACGATGGTAAGATTTCATCTTTTTCACAGGAACAGAGGCTGCTCTTGTCCGGTTAATAGACGATACGTGGACGTTGGCATTGTCTTCAAATGAATCTATTAACAGAGAAAATGATTATTAAATTTTTGTCAGTGAGTTTTGGATGTTGTTTTCATTCAATGGCAATTCTCAGAGACCCAAAGTGCGTATGCTCACCTCTCCTACGGCATTGGTGAGAATGTGGATGATTTTCTCGTGTGGTGTGGCTACTACACTTTGCCCATTGATTTCAATAATGCGATGACCGACTCGAATGCCGCCCCTCTCTGCAATGCCTCCACGCATTAAACTGCAAATCTGATAGAGAATCCGTTTTTAAAAAAATTTTTTTAAAGTCAAATGTAGATGTTTAGAATTACAGGTTTATTACTCTGTAGTAAACTTTGTCAGTAATGAAACATACAATTCCATCCTCTACACTGAAGCCCAGCTGGTATTTTGGGTCTGGTCGCTTAATAATGGCCATGGTGACAGGTGGACAGTGGACTATGCTGAGTTTTACCTGGGATTGGTTTTTCAAGTCCTGTTGAAGGAAGGAGACAAGTTAACTCCATAGGAAAAAAAATATAAATAAATAAATAAAAATAATCAAAAACTAAAAATAAACAGAATGATGTGAAATATTTTTCAACAGTCGGTGTCATAAAAGTAGAATCAAAATGGTTACAATAAAAGAAATAGAATTACTTGTAGAAGCAAAGGATATAAACGGTATATATTGTGTGTTTGTAAACTGCAGTCAATGTTACATTTTTAATGACATTTTATTGCTTCTATTTAAGCATTTTTTTAAATTCAGATTGTAATGTCTTACTGTAGAGCTCTGTTGTATACTTGAGCTAATAAAGTTCTATAGAGTATCGACACAAATGAAGTCATTTTGCTTTAGATTTGACACAAAAAAACACTCAAAAACACACCTGAACACCTCAATACAGTATACATCCATGTGTACAGCACAACCCATATTAAACTGTTTTTGCACACCATATTTCAATACGTCATCATACTGCTGCTGTTACACAAGTATATATGTATATAAACACACTGGTCTGCGCTGTTTTGTGAATTTTTTCCCAGTAGTGTTTTGTATCTTTTTGTCGCACAGTTTGCACACGATGCGCTGTATGTGGCTAGGACAACTTACTTTATGTCCTTAGCTCTGTGTTGTTCTACGTAGCACCATGTTATTGGAGAAACGGGGTCTCATTTCACTATGTATTTTGTCAGCTATATGTGAAATGGCAATAAAAGCTTCTTGACTTGACTTGAAATAACAAGTAAACTGATGTGCTCAGAACTCACTCGGATGATGTTCTGGCATGTGGTGATGGAAAGGCCCACCAGGCTGGCCCCGTTCACAGACATGATGCGATCTCCGATGCTCAGCTCCCCCGAACGTTCAGCCGCCCCTCCGTGCAGCAGGTTGGCCACCACCACCGTAGGCAGGATGGAGCCCCAGCCAGATTCTACTACAGCGATCCCCAGGATCTCCCCAACCTTCTTTATTATGCAAACCTTACCAGCCATGAGGTGAAAAAGACATTTTCATAGTAAAATAAATCTAGAAATATGGCTCAACTACTGATGGTTAGCAAACGTCTAGAAGATGTTCAGTTCAGTCAGCCATCTTACCTCTCGGATATTTTCAGACTGTGAAAAGTGCACCAGATCTCCGTTATAGAGTTCCTGTGAGCTGAGGCAGTACTCTCCTGGTTGGAAGTCGCCAGCTTTAATTCCACTTGATTGCAAAAATTGCTGATATGCCACCCCAAACGCCTGGCCAATGGCCTGAGCTATAACCTGTGCCTACAGTAGATAAATAGACAAAAGTCTGAGCTTCTACATGTAAAAAATTACGTTAGGCTTTCATTTATAGATCTAGTCCAAAAATATGAGCTGGGAAATCTCACATCTTCAGAGGAGAACACGTGGCAAATCATCCAGCATTTCTTAGGTGGTGATGAGGACCAATCAGCTGAATCTCCACTTTTATGATCTGCTGGCTTCCTTCGCACCATCAGCACCACAAGGTTTTCAATGTCAGCGATATATGAGATCATCTGCAGAGGATGGTCCATCATAGCCTCCTAAGGACAAAAACAAAATCCTCGAAATAGGTCACGGGATGAGCGATGGAGACAAATAACGTAAAAGATGACAGAGTTGCCTCATAGTAAAACAAACCTGAGAATCTGCACTCAACACTTTGATTCTCTGAGTGGAGATGAAAAGGTCCACCTCAGTCATTGGCTGAGATTCTCCTTCAGGTGCCTGGAGGTTCAGACATACAACAGCATCTGAGTTTACTTAAAGCGTTTTCTCCACAGAACACTGCCATAACAAAAAAACAAAAAGCAGACCTAAACAGAAAGGGTTTCTGGCAAATGGGGGGTTTAAGGGGTTCATCCATGGAGCAACATGAAGCCATAATGTAGACTCATCTAAAGTAAGATGAAGAGTAAGGATCATGTGTAATGCCAATCAGAAAGCATGGAGGTGGTTGTGGTAGCTCAGTGGTTAAGACACTGGACTACATAATAGAAGATCACACACTTAAATCCCACCACCACCACCACCACCACTGAGCCACCATATCTGGGCCCATGAGCAAGGTCTTTAACCCTCAACTGCTCAGTTGCATAAAAAACATGTATGTAAAGAGTAAAGTGTCTCAGATCGATTCAACTAATGCAACAGAGTTGACTTTGGGAATCTGGAAAGATTCGTACATGGAGCAGCATGACTGTGAGGAACAGTGAAATATTAAGATGTCTGTGTAAGTCATTTACTGTCAGTAACAAATAATCCTTGCTCAAGCATGTACTTGGTACCAAAGTAATTTGGGTTAAAAGTCAAACAGTCAAGTTTGTGTTTTGCCTGATCCTCACTTGGTAGTGAATTTCCCCAGTGATCCGAGGAGGATCAATGCAATAAAAATGAATCAATATATGTACTTCAAAAGTGGACAGGATTAGGCAAAAGCAGGAATTGCATCTAGTTTGAATGTCAGCTTTACCTTAATGCGATCTACAGCTTCTTGTGCCTGAGCCATTCTAGCATTAGTGGAGGGGTTCCTATCCGTTTTCAGCTGTGTGGAACCAAGGTATTTAGCTGCAAATATGATCCCGTCCAGCAGATCCTCAGTATCACAAGGACCAGGCACTAATAATAATTACAACAACAACAATAATAAATATATAAACTATACATTTTCTACAGTGGATGAAGCCTTGTATAACCCATTTATTAAATTCTCCTACCGGATTTATATGAAGCCTGAGCTTCAGCCTCAGCATCCTGTTAAAAGAAAATGAGTACAAGGTTACACAATGGCTACATTTCATTGATTTTAGTACTTTTGTACAATAAATAGTTTTACCCACCACATCAGCTTCAGGAGAGACAGACTCCTCTGAGATCAAGCATCTAGAGTGCTGCCACTGTTCCATTCCCTTGTTCTCTGAACAGCCTGACATCATAAACTCATCCTCAAAGGGGCTGTGCCAGACGTCTGTGCCATATGAGACGGAAACCATTTCATCTGCTTCACCACGTCTTGTGATGTATCTTGTCTGGCATTCAGGCAGCTGTGCAATGTTGCTCTCAATATGGCTCTCAGGTGCTTGTTCTGTTGAAATGGGGTGATCTTCCTGAGATCTCTGAAATTCTTGGGCTTCTTGAGGTTCTGGGTCCTCCAGCAGCTCTAGGAGCTCCCTCTGTTGGCTCACAGTGAAGAGAAGTCCAGATGCTGTACTTCCCTCCAAGCACATTGGATAAGCGCTAACGTCAGGCACCGAACCCGAACAGGACAGGGTCTCGGTTACAGGGTCAGCATTGAAGCTTGACTTTTCTGGTTCTGGTTCTTCAGAAGGAGTTGTTGGGTGAAAGAGTTGGAGCTGATTAAGCAAATCTTGAATGTGAGCATGGTCTAGATCATGTTGTCGATGCGACTCTGTTGGCTGTTTCCTGGTCTTCTCCAAATCCTTCTCCAGTGTTTCAGGAACGTTAGATTTGTTAGTTCTCTGTGTATTATTTGTGCAGTCTTCGGCTTCCTTATTTGCAAAATCCTCAACTTCTTTTGGTGTACAGCTTATGTTGTGAGCACTATAGTCATTAAATACTTCTAATGGCATGTCCTTGGAGAAAGATCCAGGTTCTTCCATATCATGAAGTGAACACGTTTCACTGGAGGAGTCAGACCTCCAGTCCAGAGGAGGAGGCTCGACTGAGTTAAAGGACTCTGGGTCCTCAAGTTCAGAACAATTCTCCACCTGACTGGAGCTCTCTAGAACTTCGTCTTTAAATGATGATGCCCCTTTATTGTTGCTGATATCTGTCTGCTTCTCCATGCCAGGTCAGTCAGTGCACTTGACAAGAAACATAAAGGTTTTTCGCTTATCATGGTTCAGGTAACAAATCACCCATTTTCATGCAAAAGGTTCCTTGATGCAGGAGGAAAAAGTTAACCGGTGTAATGAATTTGAAGACATTAAATATAATCAGTGACTGTAAGAAGTTATTTATCTTACTCACTTTATTTGCTATAACCTTGAGCCTGATGGAAATCGCCCTGCCTTTGATGACTTGGTTTAAGAAACAGTAGCAGCATCTAGAGCTGTGCAATAATTTGTATCATGAACCATGTTCTCAGTATCAGAAACCTGCAATATGCAAATGAGCATACACATAAACACACAATTTTGTTCATATTGTATGGCCCTAATAACATCCAACTACAAAGTTTACGATAAACTTACATATTTTATGCTTATGTACATTCACATATTCCCCCTAACTGTATAGTGTAATGTGTGGAGTGCAAAGCCCTATCTTCCCTAAATCCAATGCCGATACACATTCCCACCAGAATAAAGAAAAAATATTCACTGAGTTAAAGCAGTAAACAAAACATATCTGTCTACAGTCTGCGTACAGTGACTTTTTTTGTCCAAATCCCCATTTAAAGTACAATCTCAGTTAACATTTAACTCACATGCTCACCTTATTTACCGAGTGAGCTGGAACTTTTAACCGGTACAACAAAGTTGACGTGGTTTATCTTTAAATCCGTTTTGTACATGTCAGCGCCCAAATGTTTACTTATTACATAAAAACCAAGTTACACGCGTCAGGATCACCCGTGCCGGATTTATAGAAAGTGACGAAATGTACCCAACAAGATATCAAGTAGAGCTCAACTCCATTTCCAAACGTTATCGTTTAACACGGAATTTTGACTGCGCATGCGCGAGCCACGAAGTCACGACTAATCGTCTACTGCACAGTCAATTTCTACATGGTGAGAGCGGAAAAAAAAAAATTAAAAACACGATTTCTTAAGGTTTTCTGTAGTCACGCGTTTCCACAAGCTACCTCTGAATTAATTTTCTCATTTAGATATTATTCATAAATATTTTGTTTTTATTTATTTATTTGTTTGTTCGTTTATATTCATTAGTTGTTCGCTTTTCTGTAGGGTTATGAGTACATTATAATAAATATAAAGTAAGTAATCAATAAATATAAAAATAAGAATTATATACTGAAATGTAATAAAACATAGGAAGGTAATGAATAAAATGATAAGAAAACACAAAGCACACACTGTTATTCCAGATTTCATGTAAAATTAATTTCTGTGCTTTTTTTTTATTTTGCTTGAGCATTCTACATCTTTTACGTAAAGTGCTAGATTTCTTTTACTATAAAATCTTTCTCTTTATAACATATTAAATAATTCTGTATTACATACACCAGGCAGGTTATTTACATGTTCATGTTATAGTGTATTATGTGAAATCATTGGGAATCTTGCATTACCATGTAAACCCTGATAAGAATTTAAATGTATATATAAAAAAAAAACATTCATTCAGGTCCCCACAGTTCATCATGTCAGACACTGGTACTTTAATCACTGGTACTCATGTGCAGCATGCCAAGCAGGGAGGAGGCGGTTCCTAACAGTCCAACCAGCCAATCAGGGAAGCAACCGGCCCAAAGAAATCCAGGTGGCATCCAATGAATAGCGTTGCTCAGATCTGCTAAGCTGCTAAGAATATTAAGAAACTCTCCCCAAATCTGCTTCTGAATCTCAGCAGTGGTGCTTGTAGCATTCTCCCTAAAAATATAAAGAAAAATTAATTAATTAAAATGAGACAGTAATTTCTGCATTATTCTCAAGTTTTCATGCTGTAAACTCCAAAATATAAATGAGTTTATTTTAAAAAATAAAGATAACAAACTTACCTGATGTCCCCCTGTCCAGCTTCTCTTAATTTCTGTGCCTTCTTCCTTAAATTCTGGATTACTTTGAGTGATCTGACACCAAGTCAAAATAAAAAATTCCAATAAGATAAATAAGGGAAGAAGTTTACATACCCTTATGGTAAAATGAATTAAAAATGACTTAATACTGTTTTTTTTTGTATTATCTAAAACTTCCAATCAAAATATACAAGATTAATAAATTAAGAAATATTAATTCTAATTAATAAAAAAGAGAGGAAAATGACAAACCAGAGAATAAAGCATTTAATGTCTGAAGTCTATTACCAGGACATTTTAAAATATTGATATGATCATACTGCTCACTTCTAGCATCAATATACCGCAAATATTTGTATGTGCACTGTTTGCCTTTACCATCATTTGTGCTACTGATTCATTTTAGTTCTTCCTCCAATTTTTTTTACATTATTTAACTGGTCATTTTGTCATATGTGTTTTTTCGTCCTGCTTTAAACTTTCTTAAATTCTTTGGTTCTGTTATTATAGAAAAAGATGAATCTCAGCATGATACAGAAAGAGGTCACATATGCAGAAAATACTGGAAAAGCAAAGAATGTGCAGCAGCTTGAATTATTTTTCTGAAGAACAGTGAGCAGTTCACTGGACAGGACAAATAAAAGGGACTTGTGAAAGGTTACAACAAAGCTAGCTTATTCAGAGCATAACTAAATTAAAAACAAAATGCAATTTATCCCTCATTTTTAGCTATTATTTTTTGGAGATTGTCCAAGTTTTATAGGTGTCTGTTGATGTTTTACCTGAGAATGCCCAGAAGTAAAGATACACCCCACAGCACTGTGCTCAGTATCCACCATTTGTCAGACTTGAGTTTAATGAGCTTTGCATCAGCTGCCCAGGCTACATGCTCACACGGATAATACAGCTGATCTGCAACGTTAATCAGCACCGACAAGCACCGAAGCACCTTGTCCTCCTCCTGTAAAGGCCATTGAAAATACTATTCAGACACATTCTCCATTTCTATTTAGTAGCCTGTACCACCCACAAGGCCCTGATAAGTTAACAGGAGCTTGTACTGTACCATGGATCCTAGACCATAACTCAGTGAGTAAGCAGCCATGGAAAGGTCATCGAACAGGCGCAGTACAGTCCGGCAGTGACTGAGCTGAGCTGAGAAGAGCAGGAGATTCTTGCCGAGCTGTGAGCAGTTGGTCGTTTTTCTTGAAACAATGCCACCCACCAGCTGAGACGCATAGCAAATTGTCCTTATCTAAAAACGTGGTGAAAAAAACAAAGATCTTATTAGTTACCAAGTTTCACAGTCATTTGAGTTTTTAACACTGCTCTCCTCCTCTTAGGGTTTTATTGACCAAAATGAGTAGCTAGTAACTACATTTAAGCCACAAAAAAAAAAAAAACAGTCAAAAATTATTATGAATGCAAGCTCAGTTTTTTGTTCTTCACCCAACATAACATCAATCATCCCTTAACTGATCTAGTGCTTTTGTCTGAACGAATACATTCCTTCGATTTTTTTTCTCGATCAAACTATTTGTCATGTAATATGTGGAGTCGTGTGACTCAGACAGCAAATACTGTGCATAACTGTGGTGGTGATGCGAAGGGCCTTCTTCAGTTTTACAAGATATTAGAAGTGAATCAATTAACAACTCAAGTGTATTTTCGTTAAGTTGACAGGGCCAGTGAAGAATGTCGAATGCTGAGTTTACACAGACATCGTATCTCACACTTTCCCCACATTCTGATGTTTGATGTGAACATCTCCAGCTCAACTCAAGCTCTTGTCCTGCTTCATGGATTGCACCGCTGCTACATGATTGGCCGATCAGATAACTTGATAAATGAGCACGTGCAACGGTGTTTCTATTAAAGTGGACGGTGCGAATATGTTACCTTTAATTAATTACTGATTAATCTGACAATGTTCTTTTATTTTTTTGTTTTGGGTACATGGACTTTCTTCAAAAACATGACAATTGCCACCTTCATTGTAACATTACATGTTCGCATATTACATGTATTATTATATTGATGTTATTATTATTATTATTATTTTTTTTTTTTTGCACGTGCATCCCATACAAATGCGCGCTGGCAGGAAACACTCACCACTTTATCTCTTCCTCTGTACGACTCCAGCAAATTCACTGCAGACTCAAAAGAATTCTCCATGATTATAACTATATGGTCCAAAAATGACAAAAACTTAAGACTGACTTCTCCTGTAACATATAGCTGACTAATATCATAACGTTATCTCATTATTGTCGCTGTTGAAAGTATATACCATACATATAAATGTTATTTTTAATATCCGCATTGAAAATCCAAAACGAACGTTTACGCAAATACGGTTAAAAGTCAGCACACAGTAAAATAACAGATGAAAGGTGAACTTTGAACAGGAAATTGTTTCACCAGACAGACCAGAAAAATAGATTACCTATCAGCGCTCAGCCTTCAGACAATAAACAGCGCTTCAGTGTAAAGCCAATGAGCACGTCGGAAGTCTTAATATCGTCAAAAGTCTAAAATAAATCGATTAATAAACCTGTTAAGCATACATTAAAATCACTATTTTTTTTTTACTATTTAAATAACATCTCCCTAAACCAAAACGAAAGTGAATCAGTTTTTAATTTTGGGAGGTGGTTGCGCTGCCACGATATTTTAAGCCTCAAAATATTTATGTAAGACTAAAATGTATGAAACAATATGAAAAATAATATGTTTATATTATACAGAAATAATATCAGTGTCTTACGGGCGTTTCTTGTTATCGAGGTGTGTCATGTTGGGTTGACTGTTTAAAAAAAATAACTCAATGTTTCTCTTGGTAGCCATTGGTTTCATTTGTGGAGACTGCATTTGTTGTTTAAAAAAAAGATAAACACATTGGATGGCATTTAATGAATGAAGGCCCCTATCCATCAATCCAGAAAGAAGTAGAATGAAGTAGACCGTTTCAAAATACTGGATTTGGTTTTGCTGATGTACTTTTATACTACCTTTACACATTTCATTTAAAGCCTTCATGAACTCTTGATTGTCATCTGTGATACATATAATTATACAAAGTATTTAATTTTTTAATGACATTTCATCAGAAACTTAA
>JAOTRN010000003.1:16590098-16601625 GCA_028566695.1 Bagroides melapterus | reverse complement strand
AACTTTCAATACATTTACAACTTGCCTGACTAACTTAAACATTAACTAAGTTAGCCTGCTTCTTTAACTGTCTAATCCATCAGATGTACTTTTCTTCGTTTACTTTACAGTGGAGTTGCTTGTGTGCAGTGAAATTCTGTTAGCCAGTAAAGGGTATGAGAGTACAAGGGCACATCCTGCTATTCTGTTTTGACTTCTAGCTCTAGTAACTTATTTTTTGTCAGAGAGGTGTTTTCTGTCAGTGTAGTTAAAAATACTATAAATAAAAATGTTGGTACAAGGTAAAAGATAACTCGTCATTTAAAATGACATGTTTCTAACGTTATAGTAATAAACATCACTATGATTTAAATAAAACTGAGCTTTATTGTATTTTACATTCAATTCAATAACACTCTTACAAATTATACAGTAAACTGCAGGACGTTTGGCCAGCTGGTGCTAGGAAACTAGATTTTTACAGTAACATAAAATATAACAGTTAGAGACAAATAGTAAATTACTATTTATTTATTTATTTATTTTACAGCTTGCATTTATAGTACTTTACTTAAAACTGTGATGCCAGTTTTTAATTAATTAATTGCATTTATTATAACTGTTAATAAAGAGAAGGTTTTAATTCTGAATTATTTAAACAACCAGAATCTTGAATATTTCATATCTGGGATTTAACATAATTATAACTTACATAATAATAACGAATAATTAAATTTTTATCTCTTTTTTTTAAATGAGTAAACAAAATCAACTTTCTAATATTCTGAAATGAAACAACAAAAACACAGATTCTATTCCCCCCAAAAACAGTTCAATTAGCTGGTATTCATCTTTGCCATCTATGACGTATTACTTTTCTGGACTTTCTGACTAACAAATAACATTACATTTATTATACAAAAACAGCAAGAATGAAAAAACTATCTGCCTACTTGAACGTTCACATTTTTCAATTTAATATTATAGTCAATTAATTAATAAATAAAATTTTACTTCACATAGTAGTATAATAAAATCAAAATAAATATTAAACTACCAAGCATGGCTTAAGATTTTGGGCCACTAAAAATTCCCTGAACAGATTTAGTGCCTGGAACGATATTTGAGGAATGGGCACCATTTTAACAAAAAACAAATCCTCTGTTATGCTACGTTCATTCATACAGCAACTGGCAGTGTCAAAAAAACTGGAGATCGTTTATTTTCAAGGAGAGCTGGAGACTTCTGATGACATGAGCAACAGCAAACATTGGTGACTAGATGAGGGCTTGTCCAGCATGTCACATGACAAAATTGAGAAAAGTTCAACTTTATGAAATATGAAATGACATCAGGGGTTTAGTTTACTTTCTTCAAGTCATTAATACAATAATCACTTCCTTGCTTGGAGTTGAGAACAGTACTCTTTTGCTCTCAGTATTGTTTAGTATTGTACTATTCTTATTTCGGGATTTCTGAATAAATTAAGCACTGTGCACTAAGCGCAGATGTACATGAACAAATCGGTTTCAGAAGCGTCCTCTACGAATGTTGAGGTGTTGGGCAGGGTGTAATTGACGAAACATGAAAAATATTGAAATTTATTCTACTCTTTTTATAGTAGACGTCGCTTCATATTTTATGTTCTATATAAGGTTTTATGCTGCGTATTTTGACTACATTTCCAAGTCGGGAAGCGTATTTACGTAACTATGCACGTTATCTAAACCCCTGGACTTGAAGCGACTACCAATGGGAGTGAAGAGAAGTAGAGCGCACATGATCCGTAATCATGTCAAAAAGCGGTAATTCGTGACAAAAAGCACACACTGTTTTTCCTTCATGTCGTACGATATAATGAATATATACGCTGATGAATTTTATACACAAACGCTCCCTCCAGAATATTTCATTTTGGCAGAAAAATATTCAAATGAAATGCTACTACTATGGCAACCAGTTGTAGAAATGCCTACTGACTTGATCGCACAGTGTGTATACTGGTGATAAAATCTGTGTGTGTGTGTGTGTGTGTGTGTGTATACGTTAGTCTTTTGCTGATGGTTTCTGGAGAGTGCTGTTTAACCTGTCGTCCCACAATCCCTCATAGACTAATGGCCCCAAACCATGTTAAACCCCCACAGCATAACAGACCCCTGTCACCTGTCTGTGTTTTTTATTTATTTATATATTTTATGATAATTTTTTTTAAACACATTCTGTCATTGAGTATTATTTTTGTCGGTTGTGTCTTCACCCATCCTCCTGTTTATCCTGTTATTCATGTCTCTGATACACATGTCATTATAAAAGCAGTGCGGACTGACACACACACTTGCCCCAGTCACACACGTCAAACACACGTGACGATATGCGATTACGTATTAGGATGTGGCATTAGACCCTCATAAATACAGACTACTGATAAATTCTGATAAAAAGCACAAGTTAATGCTATGTACACTAGGATATGCATTAAAGGTTCTCATGTATAGGGACATTAAGTCAAGTCAAGTCAAGAAGCTTTTATTGTCATTTCAACCATATACCTTACAGGACATAGTGAAATGAGATAATGTTAATAATAATCCAGGATCATGGTGCTATGTAGAACAAAAATGGTTTCTTTTGGTACATGGTTCCTTTTTTTTTCATCTAAAAAAAGATGTACAAAGACAAACTGCATGTACTTACCTTCAGCTGCTTTAGTATCTAGAGGGACTGTACGCAGAAAGGCTGGACCCTTGGCACGAAAACGCTCCAGGCTGACAGACGGAGGTCTTTTGGGCTTTGCAGGTCGATGTCCAACATTAGGGAGTGGTTTTCTCAGAGGAACTACATCTGACAAGCTCTTCTGACTTGGCAGTAGTGATCTGGGATATGCTTGGGGCTTCTTCTCAAGATGTTGCAGCATCTTGTTTTGGAGAAGCTCTCCTGTCAGCTTTACTCTCCGTGTGTTTTCAGAGTCATTGTTTTCAGTTGGCACAGGATCCTCTTTAGCTCCGAAACGATGAGAGGGTGGAGGTTTGGGAAACACTCCTTGGGGATTCGGACTAAATCTCTTGGGTTCAATGCTGGGGTTCACTGGAAACATTGGTTTTGGTGTTGCAGGAGGAATTTTGTTTCGGACCAGTCCATTGTCTGGTGATTCTGGCAAATGACCAGCGACGTGAGGCCTTGCGTAAGCTCCACCGCTGGAGGCGGCCCTTTCTGCTTGAGCATGAAACTTGGCCCTCAGGGCCTTGAAGTCCACATTGTCCCCCTAATAAAGAAAATAAAAAATAAATAAAAGACTTAGCATTAAAATAATAATATATGAAATGGCAAAATAAAATCAGCCACTTGTGGTTTACATTTACATAATGCTCTAAGAACACTTTTCTCACTTTGATAAATGTTTTAATAGTTAAATAAAATAGTTTAAAAAACTCCAAAAATATGATATGAGGAAAAAACCTTGAGAGGATCCAGACTCAGAAGGGAACCTCAACCTCATTTGGGTGGTACAGGATAGTCAATGATGTAAATGTAAATAATGTCTGTTCTACAACACTTCCCTTTGTAATATCGTCCCTGTGCTTGAGCTCACTGTTCTTTAGGAAAATATATTTTCACCTTACATTTAGATGTCTTTCTGTCTTGTCCGGGTTTTCCGCAATAATTTGCTGATATCTGACACCATTCATTTAGCCTGCTTTTTTCCCTGATAACATCACTAATAACCAACATGCTCAATCATAGTAATGCTCTTACCTGGTTGTTGGAATGTATTTGATTTTTTGCCAAACATACTGGTAAACATCAACAGTGGCTTTTTGTTTCTAACGGTTCTTAGATTTTCATTCTTAAGCTTTCTCAGATGTGGTTTCCTTCTGGTTACTCTTTCACAGTGGCCAGATATGTGAAGAGCTGATGCTGTGGTGAGGTCTGCCCAGGTTCTTCTATTTTAGCCTGTGAGCTCTGTAACCCCTTGTGTTGTAGCTGGACTCCTGAACACCACTATGACAATTTCCCTGATCTTGAAAGTACCTCGGTTGTGCTTCTTTTGTTACATAATGGTTTTCCTAGAACTCAAACCATTGCTGGTGTTTTAATAAACTTCTCCATTGTTTTTTTTCCCCCTTATAACATCAGCATCTCCAAGCATCCAGAGCAACTCTTCAGAGTTCAGGAAAGAAGGATTGATCTGATCTGCCATTTTATAAGTATGAGGCCTCCAAAATACAGATATATTTATTGGAGAAAACGATTGGAGTGGATTTATAATTCACGACCTGTTCCTTGTTTCACATTTCAAGTGAGCTCTTATTAATTAAATACTACTTCTAATTTAGATGGCTAAAAGTAAAGGGGGCAAATACTTGTCTGTTCATTTCAAAAACATTTCCGAGGACCACTAAATGCTTAATTTTTGCTTCATATTATACAGTAAAAAGAGAACTAGAAAGAATCACAGGGGAAGGAATACTTTCTAATGGTGCTATATACTAATGAAATATAAAATATCTGAGACTTTCACTACCTTACCCACTACCTAAAAAAATAAACCATAAAAATTTGTGTAAACAGTATGGTCGTACCAGGTGTGTGTTCTGAGAGTGGCAGTGGTGTGGTGTTATGAGGAACAGATGAAAACCCCTTCAAAATGAGGTTATATGTATATCAGCTCTATGTGTGTGCTCTGTACTCCAGTTTAGCATGTTACTGATTGCTGTTGAAAAATTAAATAACACGTCATATTGCATTGTTACATGCATCCATCCCGGTTGTTCTAGGTGCCCTATTCCTCGTTTAACAATGGACATTGTCTCAAAGCAGCTTTACAGAACATAAGCATAAAAAACAGTTGTAACAAAATACTAGGAAATTATACAAAAATTAGTGAATCGAGAATGATAGCTATTTATATAGTGTTTTTGTATTTATCCCCACTGAGCAAGCCTGAGGTGACTCTGGCGACAGTGGCACGGAAAAACTAAAACTAAACAATTGAACTAAACAGAATTGTTGTACTGTACAATAAAACTCTGTGACATTAGTTCACTTGGTTAATTTATCTCATCATGTATTACTTTACTACATTTTATTTTCTAACTGAAGTGTAAGAGCGCCTTCAAAACGTTTATCTAATTGTTTAACAAGTTTTACTTATAACTTCATCTACTGAAGTTCGATACGAATATTAAAGTTTCCAATGTTGTTAATACAAAATTATCAATTTTTTTAATCATGGAAAAATACAGCTATATTAATAACTGTCTCTGTTATCTCAGGAGAATCTAAAGTTCTAAAGGTGTGGGTGATGGCTGCTTCCCTTCCCCGAATTCAAGACAAAAACATACAGGGACTTTTCCTGATACCCTCATTTTTTTTGTTGTTGTCAAATGTCATAAGTGTTTAGAAGTGCTTGCATTCTCTTGAATGCTGGTGTTGATAAAGGAGTAGAAAGCAGGTTCAGAACAATAGCGAGGCACAGGAAGTGCCTCCAACCACACACCTTTACAATTTCAGTAATGCGTGCATCTTTCTGCAACACTTGCCATAGATGTGGGAGTCAGAGTTAAACCAATCATCAGCATGCCTTGCTACAGGCACTCTTTGTAAGAAGAGACAAAGGAAATAGTGAATGTCTTTTCCTGCATTACAGGGCCTTTTGATAAAAATTCTCATACTTAATCAAAATACACCTTATTTATTATAGATGAAGTAAATACAAAGAAATTTGATGCCGCTCGATTTTAAGCTCTGTCACACATTGTTTATTTTCCCCATGATGCCAAACTAAACTTTTCCCCCATCACACCTTCATTTTACGATCTTGCTTGTTTCAAGTATGTCAGTAATTAAGATATAAGAAAAAAATCACTGACTCTAGGGCCAAATGATGAATACGTCTAAACTATGCGGTATTTTTGTACCAAGGATATGTAGTCATCTTCATTTGGGCATGTTACCTCATTGCATTGAGTTTAAAACTGTAATAATGATTTCACACAGTAAAGCGTGTAATTTATTTCGCTTGCACTTGCACACATCCTTAAGCTTCTTAAGGAAACAAGCAGTTTTATATCTATGGGGAGGATTTCTCCAAAGAAAAATGGTGAGCCAAGTACAGTACGTATTGGTGCTGTTGAAGGTTGTATTATGTCCTATGATTCTTTAATGGTTGATTTGATCATTTGTAGGTTTTTGGGGTTTATGTATTTTAACCTCTACTGATATACTTTCTTTCTGTATGTTTTTTTCCCTTAAAGTTTATATTGCTATTAATTTACATTCACTCACTGCTAGTTTAACAATTCATCTAAACTCCATAAGTTGCCAATTCATTACAAAGCTGATATATTAACACGCTATATTCACACTTGATTTATTTTTTTTACACATTTACTGACATCACTTCTGCTATGTCCCTTATTTTACACACAGCACCACTGCATATACATTATGATGCATATATTAGTCAAAATTAAATAATATAATAAAGTTATCATACAAATCGTACTGCCTTCATTGTAGTTTAATAATTTTAATAATTTCAGAAATCGTTGTGGATTAAGATACCTTTTTGTACATAAAATTTCACAATTGAAATAAAAATGGAAAGGTGAACATTCTGGCCAAAACTATCACAAGCACCTCTCTGTAGTCCATCTTCATCATCTCTAAATAGCAACATTAAAATATTTAATAAAAACAAAAGTATTCATACATTTAGCAACAATAAATTCCACTTACCATGTTAGAGTGGAGTTTTATTTCCGTATAGGTTCCCTGACATTTCTTGTTCTCGACCTGAGGTAAAGTTAAAGCTGGAGGTAGAGAGAGACAACTCTAAACAAGTGCCGCTGTTTTCTCAAGAAAATAACAGCTAACTGTGAGACAAAACCAACATCAGTATGATCACGTAGAGAAGAAAAGGGAAAAAATAAACAGGGTGAAATAAGCCTCGTTTGGAACAGCCCTCTGAGCTCGCATGCAGATGAGAAAAGGTCTGCGGTGTCAGCTAACCTCAATAAACTGCAGTAGTACGTCAGCTGGCTCACTACACAGCAGTTTCCTCGTGCGCGCGTGCGTGCGTGTGTGTGCGTGCGTGCGCGCGTGCTCTTGTTTGCTATATAAAAATATTTACCTGGTTAAATATTGCTCTCACTTGCAAGCCTATCGTTAAAAAACTATGGTTTAAAAGTAAACAGTAAAGAAATGGAGTAAAGAAAAAAAAAAATGGAGATGTTGCATACAGTAAAGGAAAAAAAAAAGAAAGCATCCAGAGAATGTTTGGATTCTTATCAGTGCAGGTCACGTCAACATATTTAGCCCTAATTAACTTCGTACCTGAGTTGTGTTGTCAGTTTCACTTACACAACCACGATATTCCTAAAACGACTATATATATATATAAAGGTTTTTCTTTTCACTTTTTGTTATTTCGTAATGAAAAAAAAAAAAATAGAACTGGAACTGAAAACCCATCTTTGTGGTACTGGTCAAACAGGTAGACTATCTTATCCGGGTAACAAGGTGTTTTTCCAGCTTCCTTATGATATGATTCACCTGACCAATACATGTTTCAGATGTTATTGCCTTCGAAATAATTTGTCTAGATTGATATATCAAAGAAATACACCAAATATTTGAACAATGTAAAAATACCAAATATTTAAAGCCACGATTATTGAGATGTGATGACAATTATACTACGATGACCTTCCAGTTAATACAACTTAATGTAACTAATACAACTGATGTTGCATTGAGCTGTGGTAATCCAGGATCTGTTTACTTTTTTATCCAGTACCAGCTGGCAAAGATAGTAATTTAGCTGTAAATTAGCTGAACCTATATATCAGTGTGAACATATCCATCAATAAAAACCCCATGGATACTCTTGTGTAAACATGACAATCTTCAATTATCCTTTGCTATCAAGGGCCCTTTACAAGGCACCAGAAGGATTTCACAGGATTTGTTCTCCCTCTGCCATCAGAAAAGTGAATTACACCGCCTTTAGAATAACTGCAAGTAGAAAAACCTTGCAGATGATCACACTGTTTGTTTACAGAAAGCTTTTTAATACACTATTTCATGTAAAGATGTATAATGTATATCATTACTAACAGTTTATTACTGATGAGCATATCTTCATAGTATACATCATTAGATACTATCATTTGAAGAAACTGTAGACTGTAAACAAAGGCTTTACTCAGTATAGTCTCTGCTTTAGTCTCTTATCAAAGCAACATTGGATCATTTGAATTAGCCAAATTCCCCATGTCTACTTGTGTGTCTAAACACCAAGGTCACATGCCACTTTCACAGCAGCTTGTCTGAGATAATCTGGTGGGGAAAAATACTATTAGCTTTTTTTGTTGTTGTTTTTATTTTTGCAGACTCTTGAGTTACAGAAAAACTCATAGGCCTAATGTTGGAGATTTAACATTAAAGTCAAATTCCTAAGCTTAAAAAAAGGCTCCTTTTCCATTTTTTATTTCCCTGATGAAAAATAATTAGAAAGCAACACACTTTGCTAGGGGTTCTTTATGATTTAAATATGTTACTGGTGGTGTAATGTCAAGACCAATTTCTGATCTAATTCATTCTGATGGCATCATGTAACAATAAACGTACAGTATGACCTGTCAGGGTTTATGCTATTTAGCAGGAAATGACCAGAAAACCTTTAATGAAGCCATTCAATCATCTGATGGAAACCAGTAAGCCAGTTTCCATTAAGTTTCATTATGTGATAGAAATCATTAGGGATTTTAATGGATTGTATTGTGTTAGCATGGGTTAAAAATAAAAATCAAATTAACATTTACAAGTAAATGACAGAGACAAACAAATGAGGATAATGATATACAATAAATGAACACTAAGAGGTACATCACATAAAATGATTGATTATACAGCTCAAAAGTTCATTAGGACTATTAGGCGTTCTTGCACTGTTCCAGCACTAACATGAGGATTACATGTTAATGATTAAACAAAACAAAGTGCTCCCTGGAAGTTCCTGAATATGGGTAAATCAATTAAATAAACATCAGAGTGATGTCAACAGAATTTCTTAACTTTTAACTAGTAGAAAATTTGACTTGAGGTCATTTGTGTGGTTTGGTGAACAACCTGGATTCTGGCTGTCGGGACAATAATGCGGAAAGAGATGTTGGGATCTCCATATACTGAACATAACTGACATTTATAGTGAACAGTTGAATGCAAGGGTCACACTCAAACCCTTTTAGATAATGCTCAAAAATATGAACAATGGCAAGCATCATGACTGGGTAAAAGACCTTAAATAATTAAATAACAATTAAAAAAAAAAAATAGACGTAAATACATACATTTGCATACATACATAAATGCATACTCTTCTATGGATGAGTCTAAAATCATCAATTAAAGCAAGCTTTAACTTTAGAGACACATAGGCAGCAGCAATTAATCATAATAAAAGCCAAAAGAATGATGACAAAAAAATGCATGAAACCTTGAAGTCAGATGCCAAGCTGACATGGCATGTCCTGCCCATGCAACACTACAGAGACACACCCAGGAACAGACTGTTCTGGTTTGATGTAAATTTAGAACTCAAACGTTTTTCCTTTACCAAGGTTAGAGCCTGCCACACAACTGGCTGGAGGGCGACACCTTAATGTCATCAGAAGAATAAATCTGAGTGGAAGTGTCTTAATATATCTCAATCTCAATATATCTCAATCTACACCATTATATATTTTAAGAATGTCCCTGTATTTATTAATATGATGAGTATCTGTAGTCACTGTGCTTAAAAGCTGATCCTTTCTTAAGTGCCTTTAAAAACACATTTACCTTAATTTGAGAACTGATCAACTTGAGAACTGATATGTCTGTATTTCCTGAATTTTGACTTCCTGAATTAGGAATATTAAGAAGCCTAGTTCTGACCTCTCAAACAACCCCTTTACCCAGTGGCCACACATGTATTGTTATACAAGGCAAAACCAGTGATTGTGATTAATTTATAATTTGTTTACCATTGTTACTGCCTAAAGGGTCTCAGTCTCTTGTGTTGTGATGATAGTGAGGATGGATGGATCTCGCTTCAGCACGGTGTGTGGATGGTGAACAGCTCAGAGTTTGGGGCATGCAGAACTTAGGGCTCCACCATGTAGAACAAAATTGGTAACCCATAATCATAGATTTGTTGAGCTAAGTTTGGCAAGCAATGCCTCAGGAGCTACATATTCTCCAATTCAGCAGCAGAATCTACAGCTTATCCAACATACAGTATATCCACCTAAGACCACACCTCTAATGCAGGAGCTTTAGCATACAAGTACATCAGGGAGGACCGGAGTCGCTGTGTGACAAGTTTGAGGTTTTTAATTACTGAGAGCATGACGGAAGAAAAACTGCACGCATCTTTAGTTGCTGGACATTGAAAGGTAGAGAGCTGGTAGACATGATGGAGATAAGGAAGGTAGATACACTGCGTGTGCAGGAGACCCGGCTGAAAAGGAGCAAAGCACGTAGTATTGGAGGGGGACACAAACTGTTCTGTTATGGTGTGGATAGAAAGAGAAATGGGGTAAGAGTGATCCTGAAGGAGGAGTTTGTGAGGAATGTTTTTGAGGTGAAAAGAGAGTCAAACAGGGTCATCAGTTTGAAATTAGACATTGAAGGGGTAATGTTGAATGTCGTCAGTGGTTATGCTCCACAAGTATGCTGCGAGTTAGAAGAGACAGAGAGATTCTGGAGTGAGCTAGATGAGGCTTTAGTGAGAATTCCCAGAAATGAGTGAGTAGTGATTGGAGCAGACTTCAACAGGCATGTTGGTGAGGTGAACAGAGGTGATGAGGATGTGATGGGCAGGTTTGGTGTTAAGGAAAGAAACCTAGAATGAATGGTGGATTTTGCTAAGTGGATGGAAATGGCTGTAGTTAACACTTATTTCCAGAAGAGAGAGGAACATTGGGTTACATATAAGAGTGGAGGTAGGACTACACAGGTAGAATATATTCTATGTAGAGGAGGCAATCTGAGAGAGATTACCGACTGAAACGTGGTGGTAGTTGAGATTGTAGACAGGCAGCATCAGATGGTGGTGTGTAGGATGTCTCTGGTGGTCAGGAAGAAGAGGAGAGGAAAGATAGAAAAATAAGACCAAGTGGTGGAAGTTGAAAAAGGAAGAATGTCATGAGGAATTCAGACAGAAGCAGAGACAGGCTTTGAGTGGTCAGGAAGAGCTTCCAGAGGATTGGGAAACTACAGCTGAAGTGATCAGGGAGACAGGTAGGAGGGGGCTAGGTGTGTCATCTGGAAGGAGAAAAGAAGATAATTAAACATGGTGGGTGAAAGAGGAAGTACAGGACAGCATTCAGAGGAAGAGGCTAGCTAAAAAGAATTGGGACATATAAAGGACTGAAGAAAGTAAACAAGACTACAAGGAATCGGAGAGCAGAGTGAAGAGGGACATGGCAAAGTCCAAACAGAAAGCATATGATGAGTCGTATGCCAGGTTAGACAGGAGTGAAGGCAGGAAGGACTTGTACAG
>JAOTRN010000003.1:16573816-16587742 GCA_028566695.1 Bagroides melapterus | reverse complement strand
ATGATGTATGGGTTAGAGACTGTAGCAGTGAGGAAAACACATGAGGCAGAGATGAGGATGCTGAAGTTCTCTTTAGGAGTGACGAGGATGGACAGGATTAGGGACAGCTTAGGTTGGCTGTTTTGGAGACAAGGTCAGAGAGGCTATATTAAGATGGTTTGGACATGTACAGATGAGGGAGAGTGGTTATATTGGTTGAAGGCAAGGTAAGTAAGAAGGTAAGGTAAGCCAAAGAGGAGATATATGGATGTTGTAAAAGAGGACATGAAGTTCATTGAGGTGAGAATAGAGGATGCCGAGGATAGAGAAACTGATGATTCGCTGTGGTGAATCAAGCTGAAAGAATAAGATTTGTACACCACATTTCTATACCTCATGTGGTGCTATAACAGAATTGTCTATATGTTTGCAAGAACCCTGTATTTTCAACCCTATACTTTTGCACAATGTACAGCATACAAAATGCACACTGGTCAGTGCTATATTTTTTGTCCTGTAGTCTTCTGTCTCACACTCTTTGCACTAGGTTGCACACAAAAGCAATAGATCAGAAAATAGATCAGTGTTGTTTTATGTAGCAACAAGGTCCTGGATTTCACTAATGTATTGTGTCAGCTATATATATATATATTATAGTTGAAAAAACAATAAAAGCTTCTTGACCTGACTTGTGTATATAGTATGTGAAAGTATGAATCTTTATATCTCAGAACTAAAAAAATATGAAAACGCATATGACTTGCTACCAAATTTGTATTACGTGCTTAGCTCTAGCAGTATTTGAATATCAGACGTAAAACTTTCTATCCTCTCCCCCATACACATTGATTTCCATTTCAGTCACCCTATCTATCTCTCTCTCTCATATGCACTCATATCTTTCTACCTATATTTTTTTCCCATACATACACCATTTCACTTGCTATACATTATTCCAAACTACATGCCATGACGTTGATTTATTTAGCTTGCAAAACACGGATGCGTTAATGCAACATTTGTACCCCCCTCCGTAAAAAAGTTTTAGATGGGGGGAAAAAAACACACATTACAGCATGTTGTTAATATAACCTTTTCCCAGTAAAACAACAGGCCTAGCAACACTGGTCTCACACACACACACACTGGCTTCCTGTATCTCCTTCAATATAATCACCATAAAAATGAACACTGCCCTAATTTTTAACTGAAATTTCGCATACAGTAAAAAGAATAAAAGCCTAATAAAGACGAATAATTGTGCATTACAAGAAATGGAAGATCATCTTGAGTATTCTCACAGCCTTTAATTCAGTTCATTCACACTGAGTAAGCAGTTTTAAAAGAACACTAAAATCCCACATCAGACATCATGTTTTATGATGTGTTCAATCTTCAGTTGCACAAATCTTTAAAATGGCTAAACTCTTGCGGAATTGTTTGGACAGCGTTAAAAAATAATTTCGAAAAACTCTAATGTGGAAAAAAAAATTTAAAAAATCACATTGAACTGTTACTCTAAAGCTGCAGAGAAGAATTTACATGCTCTTTATTAAAAATGTGTGTCTAACCTCCCGGCAGTCAGACACGTTTGTCTTTACAGACTGTGGAGCCATTTCCCATGATTAAAATAAAACATCTAACAAAACATTATCAAAAGAATTCTGAAAGCTTTACAGAGACAACACAGTATATACACAGTGAATAGTTGTGCAAAAAAAAAAAAAAAAAAGAATTAGCTGTAAATTAAATATTAAGCTAATAAGACTAATTTATGCATCGCACGTATCCTTACAAGGCCATGGTAGACTGAGGCAAGTGAGTGACAAACAGTAGATCTTGCCCTCAGGGTTAAAAAAAAAAAAATAATAATAATAATAAGTCCAATATACATAATCCTACTTACCCAACCATACTATAAGTACTATCTGCTACTTAAAAAGGATTTGAACTTAATCCACTTCAAATTTAAATCATTTCACTTATGCATCATCTCTTGAGGCCGTCCCTCAGAGCCTAAAGCATTCAGCTACACATTATATTTTGTAAAGGATGCATATCTTTAGAATGGCATATCTTTCTGATGGTGTGTTGAAACATTTCAAAACACAATTGAACGTGCATTCCTGAAAGATTCCTTATCATTTAAAAAAACAAAAACAAAAAAACTGAAAAAAATTTAACTACGATGAGAACGATTGTATACGACACACTGAGGAATAATCCGTCCATCCAAATGTACTGAAGACTGTAGTAGTGAAGATTGTAAAATCTAAATGCTTTCTACCAAAGATGTGCACCTCTTCAACTATCGATGTGAATGTCATTGATATATTAATTTATCTATAACATACTGTATATTTCAATCAGCATTACCTAAAGTTCAGTCACCAATTTGGAAGAAGAAAAAAAAAAAAAAAACCCTCACCCACTAAAGTCTGAAACTTAAACAACACAAATGAACCTAATTCCTATGGGTCCGTATAATGGTTTGAACTGGCTCGCAAACACTGATGACCAAGAAAGTACCGATCGTAGCAAGAGCATGCCTTTAACAGGCATTACACATTCAAAAACCTCATGATATGCCTCACCCAGAAACTCTACAAAAATAAATACATGAAAATATTTACAAATAGAAGCACTATTCCCATTTATCTGAATAGAGGAAACTGTCTTCTATGGACAATCATAATGCATGTTGTCCCAGTGTGTAGCAGTTCCAATGTCCGAGGCGCTCCCTGTTTCGATAAAAAACTGAGAGCAGCCATAACAACTCCAATTCATACACAGCACAATAATAATGAACATTATTATGTTTAGCCCACAGATGTATTCCACAAAGACCGATTTGCACCCTCAATTAATGAGATTTTTTTGTAAACTACTGAAAAAAAAATTGAGTGAAATAAATAGGAGGATCTGGCACAGAAAAAGCGAGTTCCAGACTAAATACAGTGTCCTTTTACAGTTAAACAGATTCATTCATCAGTATGTCCACTTAGACGACGTATTGGTTGGAGGCGTAGTTCATTGTGTAGGTCTGCCTGCTGTACTGAAAGTGGTCGCTGAGCATGTTGGTCCGACCATACTGAAACTCTGAGCCTTGCTTCGAGGAAACTGAGCCATTAGACTGAGGCTTGTCAAATGAAACCATGTCCTGTGAAGAAACTGGCAGCAATTTCTTCTTTGCTTCTTGGTTGGTGTCATATTTCGCCTGTTAAACAACATGGAGCAAAGATAACTGAGTTAAGGAATCGGTTTAACATTCACACACGTTTCTAATTCCGTTCTAATAAAATCTCAACAATGCATTCTTTTGACCCTGAGGACATTTTATAATTTCCATATGAAATATAATCCCATATAGAAGGTAATCCTAGAAGAAAACCTGCTCCTGTCTGCAATGGTTCAAGCCCCATAAATGCCAGCCTGTTACTGTTGGGTCCCTCTAGGCCTTAAACCCTCTCCTCTGACCCCAGCTTCCTAACAAGCTAGCATATACAAAGGAGATCATTTAACGATACTGTAAAACCGAAATGACAAAGACTTTGTTCTTTTTCTGGGGCAGAGGCTCAAATTCCAGCATTACAATAACCATGCCTACTGCCCAAGGGTTAGACTGACCCGTTCAACATGGGACAAATATGCAAGGCTTTGTATGTGTGGACTTAGATTAAACACCTAAGATTCTCACCTTGTTGTACAGAAAGACACCAAGGATGGCAGTCATCATCCCCAAGATGTTGGTCATGCTGACAGGGTTTCTCAACATCAGTAGTGATATACTAATTACCATGATCCTCTTCGTAGCATTAGCAACCGCGTAGCTGAGGGGACTCACTAGGTTCAACACACTAAAGGCAATCATGTTCTGTGCAAAGTTGCAGAAACCACTCAGGATGAGCAGCACAATTGTTCCACTCCAGTTGGAAACCTCTGACTATGTATTTAAAAAAACAAAAAAAGAGGAGGAGAGGAAAGACTGTTATAATAATCATAAAAATATTACAACGCAGATTAATACAAATATTCCATTGAACTTAATTTCATCCCTCAGGGATTACAAACTATTTGTCTTATTCACAGGGACAGGTGTAGATAAAGACTGGGGAAGGGAAATGAAATGCTTGGGAATGTTTTCACATTTCTTCTCCAACCAAAATTCATTCTCATTAGAATGGTAGTAATAATATTTAATTCCAGAGTTGTTGTATTCTCAAATCTGACTGTGTTGGTTCAGTACTGAAAGAAATGATTTCATGGAATTACATTTGACATGTTAGTCTTAAATAAATGTAAAAAATGGTTATTGTTGTTGGCAAATTGCTTTGGGATAAAAGGTTCCCCTTAGATATTACTGTTACAGGAAACTTCAGGGTAGTAACTTGAGGTAGTGTTACACTACTGTTTTGTGCACATTCCTGTAGGAATATTTCTTATTTAGCGAATACACAGACTTTTCATTTCACTGCAAGAAACATAATACACATTCTATTATATACAAACAGTTTATGTGATAAATAAAATCTTGAATCAAAGGAATTATTCTTAATATGTGGTTTATCATAATGGCTAAATGTCCACAACTGGTTGTCTGATGTTGTTTACTTACAAAGTCTCCATCCACCAGAAATGCAGACAGGTCAACTAAAACCCAAGTGGGCAGCATGAACAAAACTGCATTGAAGCCAAGAGTGTTGAGCAGATGGAGGTGGTGTATCCTTGTGTCACGCAAAACCTAAGACATGCATACAGTGTGCGTTTACTAGAACGTTGATTTTCATGTAGTAAAACATACATGTTATACATTTCGGCAAGATTAAATGGGGGGGAAGAAAAAAAAAAAAAAAAACACAAGTGGGAGGTGTTATACAAACACACACACACACACACACACATCTGAATGCGTCATGTATTTATTCATCTCTCACTATAAGACTAGTTGACAAACAAAACCAACAGTTAATTAGTAGCCAACTTCCACGACACTGACTGATCATACTACTTTCCCAATCATGAATAACTTACCTTTTTGGAGAATATGTTTTGCAAAGAGAAGCAAAGTGTTGCTGCCAGAGCACTGACTAATCCTGACAGATCAAACGAAAGCTCAGTCACTGTTGCCAACAGGACACCACCTATGATGGGTATGAGAGAGACGTAGACCTACAAAAGACAAACCGGTCTTAAGACTGTGCAGACAATAACTGATAAATGCACAATACAATTCAACATAAGGTCACGGTGCAAAAAAAATAACTCAGACTGTTAGTGTATGATTAACAAGCTGTGTTTTATACAACACTACTTGAGAATTCCTTCAAATTAGATGGAATACAATGATTAAAAAGGTTTTAAGTATATATGTGTATATAGATATATTTGTAAAATCTTGCCTTTGTGGTTTGCTTCTCCTTCATAATTATCCGTGATAACAGCACGACCCATATTGGCATGGTGGCTTTTACTGTAGAAAGGGATAAAGAATGAACTTTTTTCTAATGCCTGGTCTACATCAGTTATAGAAATTCTTGTTATTCCACCTGACATCCAAATAAAGATAGTTCAGGTTTATTACAATCTTGCTTAAAATACAAACGGTGCTACGTATTAATAGTGCTAATTAATTAACAGTGCAGATTTATTAATAACAGCTGGAGTCTGAATAACACGGTACAGGATGGGCTTTAATTTTTTAAATACATCAATTTACTTGGGCAAAAATATGACTATTCCTTATTATATGTTTCATTTAGTTATATTTCATTTAGTTTCTCAGAAAACTAAAACAGGCCTCAACATTTTAGCTACGTAGCAATACCGGAACTCAATACTTTTTTTCTCCATGTTTAGCTCGTGAGCTAATTGTAGCTATGTGGCTCTGGTTGTGAAGTCCTGACAGCTGTTCATTTACAAAAGGCACAGTACTCATCATTAATTAATCAAGCGAAATACGGAGTCCCGATATGTATCTGTATAAAAAACTAATCTAACACTAGTGTCAATTTTCATTCAAATCTTAGACAGTTACTTAAGAGTAGTACCAGCCTCCGTATGACGTCACGACAGCTACATGCTAACTAACTTAGCCAGGGGGCTCAAGATAATCGTAAAGAAATAAAATTTTTTATATCTAAATAAATAATTAAAACGGGGGTCGTGATACTTACCAGTGTGAGCGTAGGACACGGGGACCTTCCATATACTGAAGTGAGCCGAGACAGAAGCGAAATATTTACCAAACGCCAACGGAAGAATGTACCAGCGGTAATATGTGGCCGGTACTTCAGATTTCGGGACGCCCCAAGCGCGCAGCAACGGCGGCAGAAACAGCACGATTGAAAAGATGTGGAAAAGCGAGACGGTGACAGGATACGGGAATCCGTTAAGGATGATTTTATTAATGACGTTGCCGCCTGAGCTGACCGCGTACCAGCACGTACACAGGAGCGCGATCCGCACCGCCTCCTTCGCAGGCGGACGCTCCACCGCCGCCATCTTTCTCTCCGAGTCTCGGTACGAGGCGCTGCTGCTGCTGCTGCTGCTGCGTGGAGATCCAACTTCCTAAAGCAGTCTAAGTAGGGGTGGAGAAAGAAAGAGGGGGTGGAGAGAGAGAGAGAGAGAGAGAGAGAGAGAGAGAGGTGGGGTGAATAGATAGATAGATAGATAGAGGGGTGCCTTCAACGCCGTAATTTCATAATTTATTTTATCATCAATCTTATTTTTGGTACACTTGATTTTAGGCAGTATAATTCTTGCCTGCCACAAAATTAACACCACTTTCCAGTCACAGTACTGTCTGGTGACACGAGTTTTATTTCCATTAGCAGATTCTATAGTACCACAAAGGAGAGAAAAAGGCTGCGTTCAAGATGCCGTTCTGTTGCAAATGGTTGGTTCCCTTGTCATTTCATACAGGCTACATTGTAAAGATTAGCGACGGAAGCTTGAAAGTTATGCTTACTTTCAGAGAAAAAAAATATTTTTGCACAATTTCCCGGATGCTGCAGTAGTAACTTCATTTTAAGTAGCCACATTAAATTGTGTTTAAAGTTATGATTACAGTTATGATTAAGTATTGTTTAAATAAGATTATCTAATACGACTAGTGCAAGTCATTGTCTAACTTCACCTTTTTTGGAAGAACTTCTATGTATATTATAATTTAATTAAGAAAAGGTAGGTAATATATTTAACTGAATGAGAATCTGGCAACCTGATACAGCTTCTGAAGGAAGTTTGTACTGCATTCAGTGTATTTGTCCTTCTCTGACACTTCCAATGAAAGAAGCTAAACAAATGGACATAGTATACTGTTGTCATGCAAACTGTTTAATGGGTGTATAAAACTTGCGTCATTCCAATGTTTGCAATGCTAAACTAAATGGCAATGATATTGAACGACAAACAGCAGCTAAAGCTCTTTAATCAATAAAGGATATGAACTTATGTTGCCTTTTAGCATACATAATCATTTAAAAAGATTACACACTACAACTGCGTATTGTATTTCATGGGCATGTTCTTTGTTACAATGCACATAAAACAAACACACACCCCTCTCGTTATACTACTTTTCTTTTTTTATTTCCTCTTATCATCAAAAACAAACAGAACAAAATGTTATAAATAGATAGAAAATATTATAAAGCAGTTATTACAGAAACATATCTGGAAGAGGCATAAAGTCTATGCGAGATCCAGAGCAATTTTATTCATAGAAGTGTTTTTAGTCAATACAAACATAGGGCAGAATATTAAGTTTACTTCCATCTCCGTACATGTCTAAAGATATGCATTCGGTCCAGCCGTACCACTGGCCTTGGTTGTCGTAACAGCCGTTAACCCCAGGCCAGTGCTTATTGTTTATTTTGTGTACATCGTCTGTCGTAATGTCTCGGTCTATCCCTGGCAAATAAGTCTCTGTAACATTATGCACCCTCACACAAGTTTTGCTGGCCTCCCTCATGTTGTCTTCCTCACATTTCAAGTATTCGCTCATAAAAAAGTGCGTGCCTGGGACTTGATTTCCGGACGTTTTTAACAGATTGTTTTGGAGGTTCAGGTAATATTTGACGATTTCATTTTGCGACCTATCTTTCCAGTTCATCTTGTGCAAAGTGCTGGGTGAAGATGCAGAAGGGCTTTGCATCACGTTCACTGATTCGTTAAGATCCGTCGCTGGATTGTGTTGCTCCTCGCTCTGATTCACTGCTGAAGGTTTAATTTGTAGCGTGAGGGGATCAAAGGTTAATTTACGATTTTTCACTCGAGCGGGTTTACACACGTCGTCCGACGAACGTCCTTCCACGTTGACGGCATAGTCTCTCAACTGAGGCTTCCTCCTCTTGCCGTCTGAGGTTTTGATGTCTTTTTCTGTTTCCGTATTGGTAACCTCGCTGAGTAAACCTGGCTGAAGCCGTGCTAATCCTTTAGACTTGTTTTGCAGGTTATTTATTTGTTCAAGCGTCCTCTCGCTGTTTAAGAACGATTCCTTCTCTAGGTGTGACAGGTCCTTTGACTGATAACACTCAGTGTGCATACCCTGGACGGAAGAGTGTAACGGCAGTGCAGAAAGTGTCTCAGATTCAGAGGCAGAAAACGATGTTGGCTGCTTGCTTGGTACCAACTGCTTTACTGATCTAGGACTTAGGTTGGTGTAGTGACTGTGGGATTTGTGCTTTAATTTCTCATCACCTGTTATGTCCCTTTGTCCCTGCTGTTGTAATACGGATTTTTTGAGGATTGTAGAAGCAGTGGTTTCTTTGTTGAGTTCAGGAGAACTAAAGTGATTTTTGATAGCACTGGTGTGTATTGGAAGATCTTCTGGACCACCGCTGCTTCCAGAGGCTGTTGACAGTGCAGATCTTTTTGTGCCCTTTAACATTGCTACGTTCTTTTCCACTTTTTGCTTACCTGTGTGTTTAATAGGGTAGAATTTGTCAGTGCTTAAAGAGCGAATACTGTGCAAAACAGGCATCTTGTCATTATCTGTGGCAGCCTGAGGAGATCTAGATACAGGCAATGACTGCGACCGGTTGGATCCCACAAAGGTGCTTGATAGGTCCTTTGGCAGTACTTCAGGTTGTTGTGGGTCAATCAGTTTCTGCCAGTTGCGCAGGAGCTTCTTTGCACGCTTTGCCAGATCCTCATCTCTGGTCTTCTTTCTCAAGTCATTGATCAACTTCCCAAGCCGTGTTTCCTGTAAAAACACAAACTCAGTTGTTCCAAAATCAATTGAATAAGAAGTATAATACAATAAATACGGTTTGTCACCACAGTGATTTGTGAACAGTCACATTTTTTCATTTGTTCTCTGATTGGCTCTTTATTCCCCTGCATCTACAAAGTGCAAACAGCTGAACCACTATATATGATAAATAAATGATAACGTATTAGTATGGCCGCATTAATATGAACCTGTGATTTAAATTAAAGTCAGAACTAAACAAATCCTTCATATCTGAAAATTCAACAAGTTTGGAAACAATCCTTAATGCTAAAGCTAACCCTATCCCAAAGAAATATTGACTTTCATTGATAAATAAATGAAAGTAAAAGTTAATGAACTCATGAGCTTTTTCACTATAAGGAAGACCTGCTGTGTCAATAAGACAGTTACTGCAAAAACTATGGCTTGTTGAGCATGCATTTTCAGATTTATTTGCTCCTATTCTTTCACTAGAGTTAGTGAGGTCTTGCTTGCACCAAGACAAGTCGAATCTGACTTAAACACTCCCCACCTCAAGAGCTTCCTTTGTGATCGGGAACTTCTCTAGGATGGAGATCACATCCAACACAGCCACCATATTGCTGACCTGTTAAAGGACACCATCGGGTTAACGTTTGAACATTCTTTATTTAGCATGTACATTTATTATCGTTTATTGCTCCAAGCTAGACAGGATACTTCACAGTGATACTTAGATACAAACCAAGCTTTCCTGGACTTCCTGCAGAACTCCAATTACAATGTAAACAATAACCAAGTATAAATCTGACCGTAATTAGTTTAGTTTAATTTAGTGAAGAAGTCTAGTTCAGCTTTTTTATTTCCAGAGATCTGCACGTTTTGTGGTCATCAGATGAACTGACTCTAGACCAGGGGTTAAAAAAAACCTTTAAATGCAAAAGAAATTTCATGAAACTCCAACCAACACCATGCAATTTTTCCCAAATTAGATTCAATAACTAAAATGTGTACAGTAATATTTTACATTTACATGTATTCATTTAGCAGGCTTAATGGCAGGCTTACAATTGAGGAAATACAAGCAACATGTTATATCAAGCAGAGGAAAATACAAGTAGTGTTATCTTAAAAGATTCTTTAATTGAACAATTTGTCTGTCTGAGTTATGTATAAGTTCACTGTTCACTCTCAGAGGTAGGTCTTTGTAGGTAGTTGTGGTAGTCGTGTTTTGATGGATTTCTGCTGTCAGTTTTAAGGTGGAAGTTCATTCCATCTTATACATTTTTTTCGACTTGTTATATTTTTAGCTTTTTATTCCTGTAATTTGAACCGATAATGAACTCATTAGAATTATTTATAGGCCTTTTTTGTGTTTGAGTTATTAAACATTTTCTTATATATATATATATATATATGTATATGTGTGTGTCATATCATATCATATATATATATATGATTTCTTCATATTGTTAAAATGGAACAAACCATGGATCCGAAACTAAATTCTACCACCATTACATTTTTGCAAAGAAAAAAAAAAAAAAAAAAACAACTTTTACACATAATTCTACTTGATATGACTGAGACACAAGAGGCTCAACCCAAAGTTACATTTAGTTGTACAAAACCTTGCGTTTTCTGTGTATTATATTTCTTGATTTATCAGATGGTTAATGAGTCCGAGGCCTCAGATGTGAAAACTGAAGCGACCTCATCCTATTTGAATGAACTCCCGAATGTGCACCTGCAAGTGATCGTCTAAAACGGTTTCAAGTTTCTGTTCAAAAAAATGCAAATTCATACATTCCAGTAATTAGGCTATTTGTGTGAGAAGTATGTAAAAACTAATCTTAGATCTAAACCGACAGAGTAGATTAAATGTCAGCACTGCTCACAACATGCTGATCATTAGAGCTACATTTGTTTTAAATTAATGAAGCAATTTAAAAGCAGCAAAAACACAATTTAACTATATTATTCCTCTAGTTATTTTTATGTAATTTAACTTATTAAACTTGCTACCTTGGCAGTGTCCAGCTTATAGGAAGGTTGTGACAAGTGTAATAATAAACAGTATTTTAGTTTTTATACATTTGAATTTATTTCTACATTTGTGGCTTATAATGTTGTACAAACAAACCTGTCAATTTACACATTTATTTTGTTGCTTTTTTTTTTTTGGATAGATATGTTCTCCAACACACTGGTTCTCAACATGAGCTCCAGAGCCTCTCAGACATCAGTGTAATATAGCCAGGAGTTCCCTGTGATTTCTTTATAATATTACACTGGCCAAAACCACAAATTAACACTCCTTCATTTATGATTGCGTTCTTAAAGTTCTTATACATTTTGATTTGTCTGCTTAGATAACAGGTTCTGTTAGTGAAACAAAAAGGTCTAAGGCTCCAAGCACTAGGCAGAATCTTATTGTACACACAGAAACATCGACCCTAATATTTGAATAGTAGGATTATGTCAAATGTTGAGAACCAGTGTGTTGGACCATCATGCAATTTCTTCTAAAGAAAGGGCAACGAAAGAAAGATGGGGTAGAGATCCACAGCTAAACAAAATATGAGACGTGGTAGCCTAGTGTTTAAGGTGTTGGGCTACCAATTGGAAGGTTGTGAGTTTGAATCCCCACTCCACCAAGCTGGGCCACTGAGCAAGGCCCTTAACCCTGACTTGCTTAGTTGTATAAAATTAAATATGAAAGTAAGTCACTCTGGATAAGGGAGTCTTTGAGATCCTTCAGGAGCAGGTGTATTTCTAATGAGGTCACGTGATTTTACACACACACACACACACACACACACACACACACACACACACACATATATATACACACACATACAGCTAATTCATTTCCAACACAAAATGTGGAAAAAGTTCATGAGGTGCGAATACTTATGCAAGGTGCTGTAAACACAGACATTATTAAATATGGACATTGACATCCATAATGCAAAATATTATATGATGTGTTAAAATAATAATTCCATCGTTTTAACCCATTAGCTAGTACAAATAAGAAGTTTTTCACCCATAGTGATGCTAGTTGAAGTACCTCTCTAGAGGCTACCTAACGGTGGCTAACCCGGAAGTGCTAGCTGAGTTGTCTCTATAGTATAAGCGGTGGGCAGGCTGCAAATATTTTTTATTGTATTTTTTAATAGATTTTATTTGCACGAAACTGGAGCAAATGCAACAGCCAACATTGTATAGAAGTGAGTCTGCGCATGTTACTTACGTTGCAGTGAGCGTCAGTCGCCTGAAGCAGCCGGTCTCTGATTTGCTGTGCGGTTACCGTTACCGACGCCGTTGTCATGGTCATACAGTCAAGACTAGGCAAAGCGATTAGTGCACTGAAGCCTAATCTGCAGCTGATTAGAAGCGATGTAAGAGCTTTAACGTTGTACAGTCCATTACTAAATATCTATGTGCTCGAACGTCAGTAATTAAATAAGGGCAAAGTTGTTCAACTTAACAAAAGAGCATTGCACCTCGCGCAACCACGTCGCTATGAAGCGTCCTCTCTCTGTCTCTGTCAGCTGCCGAGGATAAACCAATGACTATAACTCCAGCTCCCGTGGCCTGATGGGAAATTTCGGTCCTTCATCAGGCTGAATTCCATATACCTCTCTATTGGACACGGAGTGCATTACGTAAGCTGCATATACCATTATTTCGGTCCACGTGTAGTGCACTTATACTTTGAGTATAGCTGTATTTGAGATTTAGCCAAAGAAATACTCTAGAAATAGAAATATCCCTCGGCTACAGACCCAAAGCGTCTCAGGGTTTCACAGACTATAACCAATGTAAATGTTTATGTAGAGCCATAAATATGTCAAAATGAAACATGAAAAAGAAATGATTATTAAATTCATTAAAATTTAAGGAATATGCAACGGCAGCAATTCAGGTATTTAAAAATACTAGGTGTGTAATTCAGGTATGTAAAAATACTACTTAGTCTATTCTTTATTTCCTCTTTTCTTTGCGCTGTTCTATGTTAAAGGTTAAAAGTAATTCGATTTATCAATACTAATTTTAATTCTTCTAGTGATTACATTTTAGTTCCTCGCTTCCTAAACCGAGCATGCGCAGCAGAATATTTTCTCTAGTTTATAAAAATTTGTTTTTAATTTTTGTGTTTTGCCACCAGCTCAAGGTGTTAGTGGTTATGAGATGCTGCATATATGTTCTTTCTATACCATTTCTTGAGGTTAAATCAACGCTAATACATTCTTTTGGACGGTAAGATGTAAAAAGTGACACCAAACCACAAGAGCATAGCTGACATATCTGTGTAACATACCCCACCTTCTCCTACACTCGTCGTTCAAAAGTACTGGAACAGCACGGCCAATTCTTTTGATTCTACTCTACACTGAAGACATTTGAGTTTGGGATATTTATATATCTAAATAAATAAATGAAAGATAGTTTTCGCTGTACACCGCATGCTTGTTGTGCCATGCAAAAAATGAAAGGATTTAGTATTTCAGCATTTACGAATCAGTTTTTAACGCCAGTGCACACTGTAACCATGTTACAATAGTAAAGTTGATGAGAATTTTCGTTTACATTGTTGATACCCAGTAGCCAATCACAGTGGTTAATAATCACATACTATGCAGCAACAAAGTGCATACTATAACATATACCGTCAGGGGCACCGCTAGCAATTTTGGGCCCTATGAAAGAACATGAGATTGGGGCCCCTACCACACCCAATCTACATC
>JAOTRN010000003.1:16556830-16568212 GCA_028566695.1 Bagroides melapterus | reverse complement strand
CATTACCTCGTCACCTCCAAACTGCTGCTATTACACTTTAACTTAAAGTCTGCGCTGTTTTGTGTTTCTACTGTGTCACATCTTGTGTTTTTGTATTGTCTGAATGCAATTTTCAGTTACACAAGGAACTGGATGCTTTATGAATGAAATGCACATTTTCACTGTATTTTCATTGTCATTTTTTCTTTTATTTGAAATAACATTGACTAAATTAAAAGTCAAAATTAGATTAAAGAACGATATTCAAACGATATTTTTGGTGGATTGATTTCAACTCCCAGGGCTGCGTTTTCTATAATATTAAATAATAACATCCATTACATCTGCAGGCATGTATGTATATAGCTATTTACAGTATGTATGTACCTGTGTTTGTGTGTAGGTATGTATTCACGTTTGTAAGTAGATATGTATGTATTTACAGTATGTATGCATGAATGCAGGTTATATAATCTGATTTCACTGATTATATATCTGCTAAAAGCTCTCATCAGAACAGAACAGTTAGTTTTTTTTAGGTGTCGCAGTAGCCTACACTTTAGCGGAAGGTAGATCCTGAAGTATGTGAACTGGAGATCAGTGTTGTTGTTGGACAGGTTTCCTGAATTATTTACCTACGCTGTATAGCCTACACTTTTCCGGTGCCACCCATAAGAGGCAGTATAACACCGCACTGAACGATCCCAGGTCTCCTGCTCCATGCCATCAAGTCTTCATTTAAGCTTGGGGTGCAGATGAACTGCAGTATATTAATAGGAGGCTTTAGGTGTTCAGATCTCTTTCACTCTCACAGGCTTTTGCGTGGACACATCGTACACGGGCCTTTAACCAGCTCCCTGTACATGCGCTAATACTGTCATCAGCTCCATATCCGAAAGCACCATGGAGGTACTAGACGCCCTAAATCTGGGCGATTTTGCCCAATATTTCTCAAAAATGGCCATGTTTCCTGTTTTTGATCTGGCCTATTACATCGTGTCCATACTCTACCTCAAGTATGAGCCAGGTAAGTGGGACAGATTCCTTTTATTACGCCGTTATTTCTTCCTATTCACCCGCATGACACGGAATGAAACTTATATCCGTCTGACACTTGTTCGTTTCTAATATTTTTCCAATATATCCCCCGAAAACATCCCACTCTAACAGCGTTACTTGAATCCCAGTCTCAGGGTTAATATTAGAGCGAGCACGCGTCATTATGTTTATGTCAGGTTTTGCGCATTATTCACGTATAAGCAGTTATTCTTTTCTCCACATTTCTCTCTTTTTAATGCTTAAAGCAATTCTGTCGACCCCCTTCTCGAAATCTGATAGATGCTCTACACATGCCAGAGCTGGAATAAATAGACTTGCCCTAAATAGACTACAGCAGGAGAGCAAGAGTCCATAACTTTAACCTTTTTTTAAATAGGTAGCCTATATACCTGCAACAAATATTAAAGCAGCGGTTAGTAAACTGTTTCTATTGCAACCGTGTGCTGATATCGGAAGTGTAAGAATGCAAGACTGTTCTCACAACTTTCCGTGACAATTATGTATTGTGTTAGTGTTGCAACACAGCGGTCATTTGATAACTAAGCTTGTAATGTCAATACAAAAAGGTGCAACAGTAATGACTCAGATATACATACATACTGGTGCTTGGTCAATGGTCAGTTCTGTCCATGTGTTGTTATGTAAGGAATAAAACATAACAGGCTATTGTGATGTCGCCTAAACAAATGTCGATTGTTTCCATAAGTGTGTACCTGCTTGTATCACAAGAGTTTGCCAACCTTAACAATATTTTTAGTATTAAAGACGATACATGTTTATTATTTGTTACAGCTACGTTTGAGCACCTACGAAACGGCATAGTTCCTGGTATGATGTTTATACCTGATAGTAGGCGATTCCCTTGTTCCCTCCCATGCCACTGTGTTACAGAGACAGTAAAAAAAGTAAAAACCTCATAGACCTTAACATTTGAGACTCCTTCTCTAAAAGTCACATAATTGTCTCTTCACAGAAGGAATCACCATATCAGCACTTTTGCAGCAGAGCATCCACCATAGAAGTCCTTGTGAATAAACTGTGCATTAACACACATCTTTGATTTGTCAATTTGTCTTAGAAAATTGATTCCGAAATAACAGATTTGCTTTTCCTTATTGGAATTTCTAATACAATCACAATTACTTTTACAAGGATCCGGAATTTAACACCAGAATCACTTGCACAATCTTTAAAATCTTCGTTCAATCGGTTTATAATTATTTTGCACAGGACTGCGGTTCATTTGTCTAGAGAAGAAAGAATGGAAAATGGATGGTGCTTATTGTAAGAGCTGCTTTCACATGACTCGCACTACTCGATGAGTCTCATGCACAAATGCTAGTGCTGGAGGTCACAGATCGCAGCTGGCCTTGCAGTTGCCATGAATGAGTTGCCACAGGCTGATGTTTATTTTTAGTCACCATTTGATAGGATCACTTCTCTGTTAAAATGCCTGATGGTCACACCTGTTCCATAAGATCTGTTTGTCCGTGGAGCTTTGGAGGCAACGAATGACTCTTAGATTTAAATTCTACTTCTCTAATTTTTAATGATTAAATACTGAATTTTCTAAGGTGTACTAGTAATATGCAGCGCTGGGTGACATCATATTTGTTCATATGCTTTCTTCAATTATTACACAGATTACAGATTACACAACCCAGTTCAAGTAAAGATGGTGAACTCCATTGTGCTGGATTGCTTCCAAACCCTTAAATCTACAGAAAGAAACTGAATATGAGTAATTATATGATGAGTCTTTATTTTGCAGGCTCAGTGGAGGTGTCCCGCAGAAGCCCTGTGGCCTCCTGGCTCTGTGCAATGCTCTACTGCTTTGGGAGCTACATCTTAGCAGACATCATGCTCGGACACAGCCCCATCGACTATTTCCATAATAACAGCCACATCCTCCTGGCCTCAGCTGTATGGTAAGTCTTTTTGGGTCAGTAAGCAGATACTCGCAGCCACGTTCAGAAAGAAGCCATACTGATTTGCATAAAATTTACATAGGTTTCAAACTCTTAAACAGTCTTCACATTGTAAACTATGCAGCCTTGACTTGCCGTGAATGAAGAAAAAAAGATGTTTATTATAGTGATTGCTTAAGTTCATATTAAATCCCTTTACACTGTATTTACATCTTGCTGTAGACAATAAATAAAAGTAACCAATTCCATTGTAACAGATTTTGCCAGTACCACTATTTAACACCAAAACTCTTGCAGCAAAGACCTTTAAAGTGCGTATTCTTTAAAATATGAGGTACCAGAACACTGAGGAGGTCAAATGGACATGAATAGAGATATATAGACACAACAGTGTCTCAAAGCTTTAGAAAATTCAGTAGCTTTAGGATGTGCAGCTTCTTGATCTATCCTTAAGGTCATAACAAACCATTTTCTCACAATACTGTGGGAAATACACAATAAATTCTTCCTGAAATTCATTCACTTGAAATCACTGTTCAGGAGGAAATTAAGTACAGGTCCTACCATATATTGTTCATACTGTATGTAAACTCTACTTATCTTTACATAGCTTCAGAACATGGATCAGGGCATTGCATCCCATTGCATCTCACAATCAGAACACACTTACACACTATAGACAATTTAGTTATGTTAATCAGCTTACAGTGCATGGCTTTGGACTGGGAGAGGAAACCAAAGTACCTGGAAATTCATTGAACTTTCAACCTTGGAGGCTGCCAAATGCTGTAAATGTAGGTGTGATTCAATCACGCTAACCAGTAAGACACAGTGTTCCACAGCCGGGAAAGTCTGTGCATTAGAGTCAGGCCAGACGATGCCACGGTTCAAGGTTTTTTAAAATTAATCCACTTAATTTCCATTATTTCAAGCTATCTTGTTAGGTGAGATACCATATTCCAGGCTCTGTGCAATGTCATGTTTCTGAAATTTAATCAATATTATTTCAAAAATTGAGATTTTGATTTTTGTTGTCTCAGTTGGCCGTGAGATATGTAATAACATATGATATGTAGTTATGACATATCTGAAGATTGGTAGAAAGACCATAGCTGAAGCTCTCTCTTCCTAATTAACTTCCTAGGTACCTTCCTATCTCTCTATTTTGATCCAAACAAATCATCTTCTTCCCTCTTCTCCCTAGTATTTAAGCTCATACTGTACACAGGTCTCTTTTCTATCTTTGCTAGCTGTTCTGAACAAAGCTCTAGTTCTTACCCACCTCATTTAAGGACCATATTTCCTACCACTCTTGTGGGTGTTCTCTGCATATTCGGGGTACAAGCGCTGAAATATATGCTTATATGTCTAACTTTCTTGTAATCTATTTGCTCTCAGGAATCTCTGTTCTTTTTTCTTTCTTTACCACCACTACTGCTACAGGTATCTCATCTTCTACTGCCCGCTTAACTTGTTCTACAAATGTGTCGCATTCCTGCCCATTAAACTCGTCCTAGTAGGTATGAAGGAAGTTGTCCGTACTCGCAAAATCGTTGCCGGAGTCCATCACGCTCATCACGCTTACCACCATGGCTATTTCATCATGATCATCACTGGCTATGTCAAGGGTAAGTAACTTTCTGAAGAGATTCGGGATCATTTAATTACTGGTTATTACATTTTGATTTGATATGGCATATTTGAAAGCTTCACACAGGAAGGTTAATTAGCTGCTGTTAAATTGGCGAGATTTGTTCATTTACAATATTAGAATTAATGTGGAATAATTAACTCTGCTGTTATGTCACACCAAAGTGAAGTGTTTCCATCTTGAATTTTTTTTCTATGCAAACAGCTGAAAATCTGTTGCACGACATTACGAGAGTAAAAATTTCTGTTGTCAAAGTAGGCAGTTTGTTTCATTGCCCTGTAAATGTACTCCTACATAAATAGTTATGATACTGATGTCAAGAAGTCGTGTCCTTGTATATCAAATGTCATCTTGTGTCATGATCCTCAAAAGCTGTCTGAGGGAGTATCACTTTCTCTCCAACTGTTAAGGAGATTTTTTTTTAAACAGCCATGTGTAAGACTCTGTTAATCCTGATTCCAGCCTGGAAGGCAAGATGACCTCTTCTGACATGACACGCTTTTATTCTATGTCCTTGTAGGATCTGGAGTAGCTCTCATGTCAAATTTTGAGCAGCTGTTGCGTGGAGTGTGGAGACCAGAGACCAATGAAATTCTCAACATGTCATTGTGAGTTTTTCTTCTTCAGTTCCGTGCCCCACATTCTTTAGGCTGTGTCACCTTGAGTAAGAAATAAAACATGGCAGGGCATGCTGTTGTAGAAAAATAGGTACTGGTGGAAGTTTCCAACAGCGGCATTTTATTCCTCTTATACCACTGAAGATGTTGTGGAATGTCTGTGATCTTGATGTTCCTGATCTCATTTATTATATAAACAGACGTATGAGAGAAATTCCCTTCAGAAACCGTAAATAAACATCTCTGTATTGCAAATTCTCCCTTATCTGACATGTAAATCCATGTGATGGAGTGATTACTATAGAAATAATGATGTAATATCATACATTAGTATTAAAAGATTTGATGATGGTACGCCTCAAGAATCAAAGTCTAATGCGTTTTTAAGAGTCTTGTTATTAGATGTATGTCATGCATTGTTAGAAAAGGTGTTAACTGTATATTTTTTTGGATAACGCTCTGACAAATATGAATGTCATCTGTCAGATTTAAGAAAAACTATTCTGAATAGTTTACATAAAAATATTGCGTTTCTCAACAAGACATTTCATTGATGAAACTTTAAGAGTGGGCATGATCAATTCTTGTTGTATTATCATAACCCAATTACTGATGGTGCTGATATCTGTGGTAGCTCAGCAGTTAAGGTGTTGGACTCCTCCGAAGATCGTGAGTTTGAAAGTCAGTGTCACCAAGCTACCCCTCTGATAAGGGTGGCAGCCAAATTCAGTATAGATCTATAGTGTTAGGTTTAGGTGATTAAAAGATTCAGGTGAGGTGTGGGAATAAATGCACAGCAAGACTTTTTAATGAAAGCCAGAAACCGCACAATGTAAGACATTCCACGTTTGTTAAATTTAGGAACGAAGTTGCTTTTCAAGTACTCAAGATAATGGATGACTTTAAATTTTCAATTTGGAAAAGAAACTTGAGTTCAATATTCAAAACTTGTCCAGACAACTGGAGTTAACGAGAAGAAATTAGTTCACAACTTAATGTGAGTACTGGGTTTAAATAGACAAAATTAATTACGAGTAACATTATACACAATTGAGAAACGTACCAATGTCAGGACGGGGGTGAAGACAGGAATAAGGCGGTTATGACATGTCATGAGCTCGAAACCAAACGAATGCAGCACACGTGGTCGTAACCATGACATGTTCTGAGAGGAGGAACGACACAGTGATTACAGCAATTAAAATATTGCACTTTAACCACATTTCACTGCTGCATATTGTTGTAAGGTCTATAATCTTAACAATCCCTCTCTGGATGTATTTGCAGCCCTACTAAAGCCAGTCTGTATGGAGCCATTCTTTTTACACTCCAGGAGGCACACTGGCTTCCTGTGTCCAAGAGCACCCTCATCTGCATCTTCACTCTTTTCATGGCTACTTCTAAGGTATGATCTTGTATAAAAGAACATTCCAACTAGACCGGATTATAGCCCTGTTTTAATAGATTTCACTGAGATGATGATTCACTGATGCACTGTTACATCATCTGGCGTTTCTTCCGTAGGTGGCCATGACAGCTCGCCACTCTCACGGATCTCCCTTCACTCTCGTCGAGTCCTGGGTTTCCCATGTGCTCTTCGGATCTCCTCTTGCTGTTGAAGAGGCTCATAATCACCACCACACTGCCCCAGCTGCTGCCTCTGCCCCTGCTTCTCCCGCCAAAACCAAGGAGGAATTGAGCGAAGGCACTCGCAAGAGAAAAGCCAAGAAAGCGGAGTAGACGTACATCAACAACTAGTGTCTGCTCTCTGGCCATTTTTTTTTGATACCTGGGTTTATAGTCTTTATTGGAAAGATAGTATTTTCATGTTCACTGATTATAGTTCGTTTTTTAATGGTGCTTTAAATGACAGATACTTTTTAGGGGACTCTGTAAATAGTTCACCATTAATTCTCATCCTTCCTGTTAATATATAGTGTATATCTCTATTTATTATGTACATCGTATAGTCGGTCAGTGGTGCTCCATTCTCCTGTCAGTGGTGAACTATTTTATAGACAGAAGAAACATCTTTGGATTATTAAGCCCAGTGAATTCGTGAAACTTTCCTTTTCCCATACAGATCAACATGTGGATTCTGAACGAAGCAGAGTACACACTTTATATCGTGTTGCATTTCAAAGTACGACATTTTCTGAAGTAAATATATTTTCCAGTCACACCTGTTTCTGCGTAATCACATCCTACCGAGAAACCAGAGGTCTTTCAGCATGTGTAGAAAAGAAGCATGTGATCCTGGCATTGTATGAAAGTAGTTACAGACCCACCTTTCTTGAAGCTGTATTGTCAGTTGGTTTAAATGCATGTTATTCTGGACTAAACCTGAAATCGAGAGCGAATGGTTGTTAGGAGTAAAGCTCGATACAGTTTCCATGGTTTCGCTGTGAATGTAGCTGTTCACACACCAAGAGCTCAATAGTCTTTGTGCTGTTTGTAAAATCTCGACCAGAAATACCTGAATGTCTCCACCAGATAAGTCGAAACAAATCTTCATGCAGCTCACATCTAAAAGAACAATAAAAATGCTTTAAATGAAATCCCTAAAATAAAACAAAAGATAGGACTTTACCTTTTCTCAGTCCAAATTTTTTTATAGCAATTTTTTTCCACTATTATATTTTCTGTTATGACGTTATGCTAACAAATATAAAAACCATGTGTTCATAGCTCTCGCTTTGCCAAGACGTAATCAATTCCCAGTGATCCCAACTAAACAATGCAAAGCATGGAGTATCGCACTTTGACGAAACAGCGGCAAGAATCCTTTGAAACTATTCCAATTCTTCGAGCTTTATTTGTAGCTTTTGATTCATTTGGGACCCTGTTCTCACCCTGAGCCTAGCAGGGCCCCGGAGCTGTGGGTTAAAGCCAGAGGCATAGTCATTATAACCATCTGTTTCACAAAAGCAATTAAGACAAATCTTACCTCTCACACTTTGGTTAACATTAGAAACATCTAGAAAGAGTCAATTCAATGGCACGGCATCCCTAAAATGTCACCAGCAGTTCATGTGTTGGTGTTTCCATTTCTGGGAAAAGGAAGTTGAACTAAATCCACTTTAAGATGGTAAAATGTGTCAGGGTGCAACACGGAACCCCAAGAGTCGATGACCTGGAACAAAACCAACATCTGTGGATGCAATTACTGACCACCAAGGCATTCGGTGTAAACACACCAGCACTACTAGAGGTTCTGCAAATGTGTTTTGTATGCTGAAAATTTCAAGTAAAGTTTTTCTGAATGTCTTTGTTCAGATTGTTATATTTCCAACTTAAAGGATAACTGTTTATCAAACATTACTGAATCTCTAACATCTGGCAATTTCATTGGTTACATTGATCATATTCTTGAAAGACGAACACAACATGATTTGGCCCAAAATGAAAACGTTCTGGTAAGTAGATCCTTATCGTGTGCAAGGAACTGATCATTTTCTTGCGTAAATGCTAGAAAACCCTTCAAACTCCCCCATCACTGGCCCAGAGAAATATAAACGGAGAGGAGGAGACTGGACTGGAAGTAAGTCACAAGCAGGCACAGCTAAGTAAGGACACAGCTCGAAACAGCTGGAGGAGAAAGAACAAAGATGTTACTATCTCTATTCCTTCTTCTGTTATTATCTGGGTTCCTTAATATAGGAAGGAGTGTAGTGTCCAGTCAAGGAGCATCAAAAGGTAAGCAGCTTCAATTAACATGTTCCTCTAAAATAATTGAAAGTGGACTGATAAGCTTGTTCACATTAACTTTTCACTTTATTGCCTTAGTCCTGAGGCATAATTTAGTTTTTATAGCCGTTCTATTATTATCCTAAAGACATAGCAAACATTTCTGTGAGTAAAAATGTTTTTTTTAATTGATTAATAATTTCTGCAGAGGCAATGCTGCTTAAAGATCAGATTTCTTTACCATTTGTACTGGCTTGTGAAGTATAGCTGAGTGCATAATTTTTGTATATATATCTATATATATGCCTTAATGAAAAAGTGTACAGTAAGGAAATAGCAATATAAAATAGGAATAAATAATATATTTAATAATATAAATAATATGACAGGAATAAATAATAGTATTGTAAACAAATATAACGTTTGCCTATCCATTTAATTGATTTATTTATTTATAACTACCTCCATTATCATTGTATCATCTGATCATTCCTCAGTAATGTCATTCTCCTTATTAACAAGCTGGACTGTGTGAGGAATAAAGTCAATGTGAGAAATAAAGACATCTTCTTCTTCTTCTTCTTCTTCTTCTTCTTCTTCTTCTTCTTCTTCTTCTATTTCATTTCCTGATATACCAAATCTGCCAAATTCAAATCATGTTTGCTCATATATTCTTTTTCCACTCAAACCAGGGAAAGCGAACCTTTTCATTCAACTGTAATATATCAGTGTTATGTGTTTGTGGTCATACTTTTATATACTGTATATAGAAAAGAGAAATAAAATGCTATCAGCCAGTTAAGTATCTTGCAGCAGCAGGAGTCAGTTCTTTAGCAGGACTACTGACAGGAATGCATGTTGCAAAAACTTGGACACAGTTAATGGAAACACCACATTTTCATCCCAGCAGAGGAGAGGCACAGTAGTCTCTGGGGAAAAATAAATTCTGTTCCTGAGATCAGCTTGATACTGAGATACAGCAGGAGCGGAGGTGAAGGTGACGCGTGACTGATGCTCTTTCTGCCTGTAATATGACCCTCGCTGTTGCACTCCGTCTTCATAATTCAATCCAGCGCAGTCATCAACACTTTCCCTCAGTGTTAGTTTTATTAATTCTTTACAAACATACATAAGGTAGTTCCAACGAAAGTTACATTGGTGCTGGGAATTGACAAATGAAGCATCTTTGTAAGTTCAAACAAAAACTGGCTATTCTCAACGAACATCAACCTGTTGTCCGTTAAAGAACACTGACACAAGAGACCTTTCCCAAAAGCCTGGTGGAGAACTCAATGAAAAACATCAACATACTGTATATCATCTGTGGGTCTGTCTCGTTCATTATTCAGTGTATAATACTTTAATTTATTTCACTTTTGGCAGTTTCTAATATCTTTTTCAATAAAATATTTTTTGTCTACAGATGAAGAGATAATAAACCAGATTAAAGGCACAAACCAGGCTCTGGCTGAAATTAAGGAACTGCTTAAGCAACAGGTAAAAAGCTAAATGAATTTTATTGTGTGTCATCAGTGGAGTAGTGACCTAGACAGGAATTGTGACAGTGGGTTGAGGATATCTGCTAAATAAGCTAGCTTATGGTGTTTGAGTGATGCCCTTAGTAAATGTGTTGGATGCATTATTTACTGTAAATCTATAGCATTAAATCAACATTAGCATTAAATGGGTGTTATTAGGGTTTAATGTTTAACGATGAAAGTGTCATTTGTTTTATATGACAAAAAAACATGGGTGACATACAGTAAATCTAAAAACAAAATGAAATAGAACAATGTTTCAGTTAATGTCTGTTATTTTGAACCGATTTATCAAATGCAACAATGACCAACAAAATAAACACAAGAAACAAACGATTATTGAGTCAATTTTCACTGAACACCACACAAAGTGTTAATAATTAGACAGTTTAGCTAGAAATAATAAAAATACATTGCTAGTACTTTATAAAACCAAATGTAGCTCTCTTTTTCATGTCTTGTCATAAACCCCCTGCACTTCATCAGCTCTCACTTCAGTCCAGTGTAGCTTTCAAACAAAAAAGGAGAGAAAAAAAAAAAAAATCTGTTCCTCTTTGGCTCATCCAGTTTCTCACCATAGCAATTTGTAGTTAATAAAGTGCGATCAAAGTACATTTTAATTTGATCACTGGGAAGGTAAATATGGAGAAATTTTAATGATGATGATAAAAAAATTTTATAACATGCAGAACAATTACAAAATTGTCGACATACATCATCTGTGCTGTATTACTGATTTCTTAGCCAAATTTGAATAAGCAACTGCAACTGTTACAACTTCATGACCCCGAGTTCGATTCCAAGCTGAGTTTATTGTCTATGAAAAACTCCACATAGATTAGATTTGATTAGATTCAACTTTATTGTCATTAAGAAGAGTACAGGTACAGAGTTAATGAAATGCAGTTAGCATCTAACCAGAA
>JAOTRN010000003.1:16487515-16500251 GCA_028566695.1 Bagroides melapterus | reverse complement strand
TTTCAGAAAGATTATTACAATGTGCTCCAGGCTCCTTAAAACTGACACAGACACGAGACTGCACTAAGAGCTTGACCCAGCCATTTAACAATCCGACATCCGTGTGCAGTAACAATAGCTGACGCTTCTATTATACCTTTATTTTATTTTATTTTTATTTTTTTAATTAATATTATTCTCAATGAGGCCTGCAAGTCAGAGGCATATTGGCTTACGGATTTCTAATCATTCTCAGTAAGCATGCGGTTTCTTGTGAAAGCTAAAGGTGTAAAAATGGAGCTCTCTGGGCGGATGATGACGGTGCGGCTCGGTGCGCGTCATCTTTACAAGCGACCATCATCATCTTCATCTTCTTCTTCTTCATCATCCTCATCGTCATCATGGTGTTATATTTATATTGTTATAAATAAAACCCCACAGCCCTGCATCATCTGATTCATTTAGGCTTTAAATGAGCAACATGGCTGATGGGTGATCTGCGGATCTTACGTAACTGAACGTTTAGACTACACGCACACTGTAAGGAAACGCAGGCCAGTTATTATTGGTATTATTCTCATATTATTATTTCCACCTCTTTTATTTCCATGACGCGGTTATTCGAGCGCATGCAAAAGAAATATAAATGCTAAAGATAAATAAAAGCGCAATTAATTCTAACATCCAGATGTGTCAGCCAGTGCTAATATAAATAGAGCAAATAGGATGCTTCTCTCCGAGGTCCATGTCAAATGAAGGTTATTCTTTCTTTTTTTTTAAACGGTGTATTTGCTCAGCGGTTAAGAAAAAACAATACTCGAAGAAACACGGATGTATTCCGACGCAGCCCATAAAACAAGACAAACATGTAAATATCATACGGTTGCCTTACCGCGAGAGATGTTTTAAACGCCAGTTACGCCAATGCTGCACTTCTCTGAGCACCTGCAGAAACTCTGACGTCACTTGACGGGCGTGTGACGCACACGGGAGGCGGGTGTTGGAGACGCCGAGCGGAGAGAGTGACGGCTCACGGAACCAATGGCGACAGAGCACACCGCTACTGCTCAGTAAAATATTCATAAGGCGTTGGACCTTCATTCTCACGGGGCCGGCATGCATTATGTAGCACCCTGGCTCGAGCCCATCCATAATTCATCAAATAAAACAGTTCTAGAAAATCCTCAGTTGACTTGATTTGTTTCCTTTTCTGGGAAATTTTCCACCACCTTGATTTAACTTGAGAGACAGTATATTTTTCATTTATTTATTTAGACTGTTATCAGGTAAACTTTTTGTATAGGTAATGATTTAGGGAAACGATAACAGTTTCCGGTTTATTCTTTTTATAATTTTTATAAAACTTCCATATTTGGTAGATGTAGATAAACAAAAATGTGCAGTGTGACATTATAGAAAAAGTCTAAATGAGCGCACTCTTTTCATCGAAATGTGTCTTGGTCAGAAACATAAAAATAACACCACACGAAAAGGTCTTAATAGTTAGATTATTATTCATAATGTTAATTGTAATTGTAAAATAAATGAATAATGGTAGTGAACAACCCTCAACCCTTTGCTCTTACATCTTCTAATACACTTAAGTAACACTACTACAGCTGACAGCCTTGTGTTCAATCATTGACACTGACGATGGTTCACCATCCAGATAATATCTGTCCAGTGTTCGATTGGTCGGTCGGTCGATAGATAGACAGACAGACAGACAGACAGACAGATAGATAGATAGATAGACAGATTAATGCAGGTCCTTCCTTTATTACTTACATGACACGTACGAGTAGACAGTTTAAGTTAATTTATTGATGTTGGTTCTAGAGAATATCCTGAAGTAGTCTGGAGTTTTTGGCTTTGAATGGTACAGAAGGTACAGAAACAGGTACAGGAGTGGCAAAAAACTTTTTTTTTTTTTTAAATGAAATACTCATTCTTCAGATCAAAGACACCAAACAAATGTACACAACAAATAAGTCTGCCAATTCCATGGCCTTACCAGTAAAGGGAATCGAGAGGAAACTTGGCACATCAGTAAAGATAAAATAAGACATGAAACAACATGAAAGAAATGTGAAAACAGCGTGATGCGCTAGACCGTACAGATGACGTCACTAAATGAAACTAAACTGCATCATTATGGCATTAGAACACTCTCCCATTGTGCATGTGTTTGAAAATTGTGCACATTTTAGTGCAGTTCAGTGACAATGAATAGATTACACTCAGTCAACTTATGTCTGAATGAACCACCGTGTTTAAGGTTTCCTCTAGGACACAAAAGTGGTTTTCTGTATTTACTTTATGTGATGAAATACAAAGAGACCAAAATACTAATTCTACTAATAATGTCATTATTATAATTATAACCAATCTTTTTTTTTCCATTGACTATATCCTCAACGAAAAAACATTGTTAAAGTCGTGTAAATGAAGCTATTTACGTGATTTATGAAGGAAAACGCTTTCAGTCAGCCATCTTGGATCCTGGTTTATCTCTAGCCCTTTAAATGTGCTGGAATTATTTCGAATATAAATTGAAATATTACAAATTTCTGGAGCGGCAAAAGAAATGCCCAGGTCTCTCTGATCCAAATCACAGACTAATATCTGACATGTCTTAATAGCAGAGAGGCAGCAAATTGTGGTAGTTGGTAAACTGTCAATAATACGTTTGAGACAATGATATTAAATCTGGACATTAGGTTAAAAAAAAATACATATAATACAAAGACGAGTGGTGATTTAAGAACAGGAAAGGGTACCCCTGGATATTGTACTCAGCTCTACATGTTCGTTCTATAGTTCAGTAGGGTTGAAACGAATATTTGTGCAGCCAGACTCGAGCATTTAGCTTTCCTGTAGTCATTATCTTCATAACAGTAACATTAAAGAAAAAACTCCATGCCGAAATACATTGTGATTGACTGGGCTATTTATGATGATGTTCCTGTGAGAAGTTTCTGGCTGCCTTCTGCTGGAATTCTGCCGGAGAACATTACTAGCACAGGTACAATGGCGTTTTTTCAACAATATCAAAAATACGGGATGATGATAAGGTTTCATCTAAGAATGAAAGTGAGAGTAAGATAATAAGATAATGAGCTTCTCACTCATAATTCTTTTCCAGAGACATTCAACTTTCTTTGAACGAGAAACCTGTGCAGAAGTAGTGCGAAGGCCGGGAGACAAGTAAGACACGGTAAGCTAAGTGAAAAGAGAGTAAACGGTCAATGAAAGAAGTTCCGACTTAAAAAATTGTATACATTGTTGAAAGAAAAAAATGAAGAATGCTGCATATGATGAGGATTAATATGTTAATCATATGCAGGATCATGTGGAGATCTTACTGAAGAAATGCAAGTCGTGTTTAAAAAGTAAAATGAGGCTGTAAATAAAATCGATCAAATTTCTACTTGCGCTGGACGTGTTTAGAAACTTGTAAATATGTAAAAAAAAACTTTAAAATATTTTGTATTGTAATGATAAATTTACCATTCGAGCTCCTTGTTACTAGCATAAGCCACTATGAAATGATTCGTCTCTGAATACCATGACTGTACCATGACAGGGATTTTACACGCCACTGATATCGTCACGCAAACAAAATGGATGCTCGTGGAAGGCAATGCTTTTTGATCCAGGTGTGCTGAGATTGAACATCTGCATTCAGTCTGTTTCACTATATCAAGGTGTGTTGAATGATTAAAGATACATGAAGTTGTAAAGGTGGATACCAGTGTAAATGTTTTTAGTGGTCTATAATAAAGATGCACTGTGTAATATTCAGGGGTACCTTGCTACATTAGAAGTGAAATAATTATTTATATCCTGAGGTTATTAGTGTCATTATTTTATCTCGAGCTAATATTTGGTATGACAATCACTTGTCCGTTCGTCTGATTAAAGTGACTACAAATAGTGAAAATACAAATGAAAGCTAAATGAATTGTTTAAAAGATAAATGAATCTCCTACTTGTCCGGAACTAATGGTATGGTGCAAAAATCCCAAAACAAAACAGTTTTTTGACCCTGTTAGCTTACCATAAATATTACAATTTCCTCTATAGACAACATGTACATCATATGAAGGAAGACTCTCTTTCTCAGAAGATCTCCTTGCACTGTTAATAGACTCTGAGGAGGCTGAGCCATCCTCAGATCTCTCCTCAGTCACTTGAGTGATCATTACAGCAAACTGTGTGCTACACACAAATGCATCTTAAGAAGCTAGGACTAAAAGGCTTATCTGGCAGGAAAAAACAGGAAATGTGTGTCTAATAGATGAAACAAGGAGTTATCTCATTAGCTGGTATGTGGTGCATTGCTCGATCAGAGCCTGCTACAACCACACGCAAGTTCATCACAGATTTAGGAGTAAATTATCGCTGAGACGTGTCATTAGGACAGCAGTGCCGTGCCACTAGCAATGCACGGTTTGTCTCTTTAGTCTCGTTCTCTCACAGCTTCCTTGTCCACTATGTCAGGAGATAACGTCCTGCGGCATCGAGTCGCCGAGCTCTCTGACTCGCTGTGCTCTGCTTCCTGAGGGCTCTCGGAGTCCGACTCGCCTTCCTCCTCCAACGTCAGCTCAAACTGGATCTTTTCGCTGGTGGAGGCTCCGATGGCACCGTGCGAGTCCTGTTCTTCAGGTGGGGGTGAGGGACTGTGGCGGATCATGCTCTGGTACCACTCGCGGTTGTCCTCCAGAGTGTCCAGGATGTCTTGGGCGTCTGGGTGCACGAGGTCAGCCCATGTCTCCCAGAGAGGGTGCACGATGTAGTCAATGAAGCCCACCTTAACGTGGAGGCAAACAGGGGGGAGATGTTTAGCATAGACACGTTAGCTCAGGCAAAATAAAACTTCTGATTTGATTTAAAAAAAAACAATTCTGACTCAGTTCATTATTAGTACTACTACTACTACTGCTAATTATTATTTTTATTATTGAACATATTTAGATGAGTGTGTATATGGCAATATTAAAAGAAATGAGAACTTAAAAATCTTTTGTGACCAGTCATTATTTAACCATCTTAAATACACAAATGTCCCAATCTTTTATGGCTGGACATAAATAAAGGATTTATTGTCGATATCGATGACGAGCTGTATAATAGAAAACATTTCTAGACGTGTTCTAGTAGTAGTTCCCTGTACAAATGAAAAAGTTTGACATTAGTCTGGCTGGAATTTTCCATCATTAATCAAGGCCAAGAACCACAAGATGAGGCTGTCTGATTGACAGTGACTGACAAATAGCTAATCTTTACCAGCTACATTGTTCTGATTCAAACGAATAGCTTTCAAAAGACATGATGCCACAAATGTGTCAATTTTGTGATTATTTCAATCTCCAGAAAGCTCACTGCATCACAAAGTCCACAAGTTTTTGAGTGACCACGTATGGACACAAAAGGACCGGGAGCCAATCACAATGCAGCTTTCAAGTGTCCAAAGCAGTAGCCAGAAAAGTGTACATGAATTGTAGCCTGTGTGTTTAAGGCTGCTTATGACTGATTTCTCATGTCTGTTATAACAGCTGCAGTATGTGAGACAGCAGAGACAAAAAAGCTGTGGGGAAAATAAAACTGAAGTCCAGCCTAGGTATTAACCACTTGGCTGCTCATGTTGCTTTGGTACCTGAGACTTCTCCACGGAAGCAGTGTGTTTGTCACACATGGGGCTGATCTCCATGCCTTTGTCTCGCTCCCGGTCACCCTGGGTGAAATACTCCACCATGATCCGGTCTGTCCACTGCCTGTAGATCTCCAGAGGCTTTGTAGGGTTGCTGAGGTCAGCACAGTGGACCATGTTTTGGAGAACCTAAAGCCAGAAGATGATAGAAACATACAGTAAGCTTTCAAATTAAGTTGGTAGAGCTAGATATATAAAACCAGAACCGTAATACAGACCTGGATTCTGTCCGAGTAGTTGTCCAGCAACAATACTCCCAGACTGGTCACTTTCTTTGTCTCAACCATGGTCTTCAGGGCTGCCAGGAAATTCATGTGCTTGGACATATCGGTGGCTAATACCTGTTTTGAAGTAAGTCGTAAATTAGGGCATCACATCAAATAAGTGTCCTCAAAAATTCTAAAGGATATACAGTATAAGAAAAAAAAAGTGGCTTGTTGTTTGGCAAAACCAACTAAACAATTCACTGAAAACAGAAACCCAGGCGTTCAAGGTGGACGTTCAAGTCTTAAAAGAACATTTTTAACAGATTTATGAATCTTCATGAAGATTTTTGGACCTTCAATTAGACGAGGCCAACCCTGCTATTATCCTGGAGCATCTAGAGATGTACCTGCTACAGTTGGATTGTGCTTCATGAAGCTTTCAGATGCTCAAAGAGGAGATGACATTTACATGTGGTCTTTGAGGACAACAACCTCCTAACTAATACACAATTACTGTATATTTATAATCACACCCTCCAGTGTCACCAAAATGAGGATCACTTTTCAGTCTGGTTCCTCTCAAGGTTTCTTCCTTTTCTATCTAAGGGAGTTTTTCCTCACCACAGTTGCCTAAGTTACCTCAGACTTGTTCATTGGGGATAAATACAAACACTTAAATATAAGTCTATTAATCTTGAATTTTTGTCATTTTTTTATTTCCTAGTATAATATTAAACTCTTTGTATTATTTTCATGATCTGTAAAGCTGCTTTGAGACAACGTCCATTGTTAAAAGTGCTATACAAATAAAATTGCATTGAATTTAATTTAATCGAGGGAGCTATATCTTTTGAAGTGAAAAGATTAATTATTAATTATTTTTTATTACTATATTTTATGCTGCTGTAAGTTTGCGCTCACTTTTGCAATGAAGTGTAACTGCTGATGGACCAAATACAAAGAAACTTATGTTCTTCATAAAATTGTGTAGATTAGACTCGCGCAAGGGTTAAATGTCTAATCTCACCATGTCGATGACCATGGTGCGCAGTGACAGCCTCTGTTTCTTGCTCAGGTTCTGGAAGATGTCGCAGTTTTCTTCCTGTAGGAGTTTAAAGCCCACGGCCAGGTGATGGTTCTCCAGTACAGACGCATCGTTGTACATCAGAGCCAGCTCAGAGTCTGAAATAATGAAAGTGTACACACAGAATTAACTAGCATTCTGCTACTTGGACTATTTCAGTGGACTAGTAAAGTCCCTAATGGAACAAAAACACAGACCTGAATTCAATACATGTGAATAGAAACGATTATAAATAACGCATTTATAAATAACTACGCATAAACGTACTAGTGTTGATGAGGAATTGGTTCGACACTCCGGGATGATCGACATCATGTATGGCACTAGCGAACAAAGCAGCCATGATTTCGAGGTCAGTGAAGACATCCTAGAATAAAGAACAGGTGATCATTATAATAATAATAATTACTAAGGCTAAAATCTCAAATCCTTTAGTTTGCTCGAATAAGTAAAAAAAGGAACCTCTAAAGCAGGCGAGGAGAGGAGAACGTGTGTGGATTGCACTACATCAGCAGCATGGATGTTATTGTGATAGGCTACATCAGTGTGGTAATGGCCCTCTAGGGTCATCATGAAGGTGATGAATGTGTCTGTTGGGATCTTAAAGGACTTCAGTAGGTCTCTTTCCTGGAGAAAAAAAAAAAAGATGACGCAGTGATATAATGCTATGCAGTAAATCGACAGCGGTATATATACATGGCTTAAACTTTGTTTAGTTCCAAGACGAATATCTCGCATCCCCCTCGGTCTGTTCTCATGTTTGACCCAGCTAAGGAAAGATTTCAGCCAACAGAATCGATTGACAAGCCCTAAAACTGCTGAAGCATAAACCAAGAGTAAGGCAGGAAATTCAGTACAGCATGGATCGCCTACTAGACAGGATTCGGGAATTGTCTAGCATTATAAAGCACAGATTAGATTTTACGGATCAAGACGATATTTTATTGGAATGATTTATAATCCTGAAACATCAAAGTTAAGAGCAACTTTTGTTACTGCTGTATAAAGTTTAGGGATTTTTTCTTCTAGTTCTGTAAGTCTTAGTCACAGAGTGATGAGCCTTATACTGTCTCAGCTGTTTAACTAGCATGTGATTGTTTCGTGTAACCGGCGATTTCTTGGGAAAGTTTTCTTACGTACGCAATGTTAGGAATTTTAACTGTTTGGTGTTGGAATTGTGTTTTGTTTAGGTGGAAATATTTAGGTTTGTACTCGAATAGAGGAGTTTCTAAAGGTTGTTGTGGTATGTTGGATGTGTAGATACATTCAAATTTTATGTATTTTCGAAGATGATTAGCATATTTAGCCCCGTCCCGCTCTGGTTTTTCAAGAGGTTAATCAAAAACGTTTAAGTTTCATACCTGAAATATTGAGTACATGATCACCGTCAGTGGACGATTCCCTGAATGCTCTGCTATCTTAAAGATATCAAGACCCCAGCGATTGATGTCCTCAAGTTCCTGGAATTAAAAAGCAGTTTTGTCACCATTTAAAAGTCCATTTGAAGAAACTGTAGCACATCACAAGAAGGTCCTAAGGACATAAAGATTTCAAAGCAGAGATGCGAGTTGTGAGGAGCCATGACAGTTATCACGATAGCGGTCAAAACAACAGACAGTTTATATTCACGTGTGTAAGTGTGCTACAGTTAGTTTATGTGTTGTATATTTGTTACTAGAGATGCACCACTGCCGTTTTTCTCTGACCGAGTCTGATCCTGCATACACGCTTTTTCTTAGCATTTGTAGATATCACTGATCTAATTAGTATTTAGTTGAGGATGTCCTAGAACATTTTAATCATCCCTGCTTATGTTTTCCTGTTATAAATAGTGGCCATGAAGCACGCACGTGTGTTCATACACCGGAGAAAATGTCTCTTACTTAGTAGTTTTTGTCTTGTTTTCAGTACAAATATCTAAAAATTCTTCAAACAAGATGTGTTTTCTTGATGAGCAAACTGAGCTAAGAAAATAAATCTAGTTTTTAGATGAAAAAAAAAAATTAAGTGAAATTAGTGCTTAAGACAAGCAAAGAAATCTGCCAATGGGGTAAGAAATGTTTTCTTGAATTTTTCTTGAATTTATTGTTTAAGAAAAAATTAAATCTTACCCCATAGTATTGATGTTTCAAAAAAACAAATGTGTCTAGCTATAAATAACATTTTATAAATAATGATTCGTTGGATCAGAATTTAAAGTTACACTGCAAAAAATCTTACTTACTTAGTAGTTTTGTCTCTTTTTTAGTACAAATATCTAAAAATTCCTAAATCAAGATGCACTTTCCAAGTCTAGTTTTTATACAAAAAAAATAACAAATTTAAGTGAATTTATGCTTAAGACAAGCAAAGAAATCTGCCAATGGGATAAGAAATTATTTCTTGATTTTTTTTAAGAAAAAAGTAAATTCATTTCAAGATTTTTTTTTCTTACCCCATATTTGTATACATTTTTATATTTATACAAATATATTTTTTGTATAAAAGCTACACTTAATTTCTTAGGTCATTTTGCTCATCGAGAAAGTGCATCTTGATTTATTTTTAGATATTTGCACTAAAAAAGAGACAAAAATAATAAGTAAGAAAGTCATTTTTTACAGTGTAAGTACTACTTTGTGTCTTGGAATGAAACAAAACCTTTCACAAATTTTAGGGCCTCTTTAGCCCTAATCTAGTACTTTGTGTGTAAGAAAGAACTGACCTTGGCCAGCAGGCTCTCGTGCTCGGTGTTGACCCCAAAGCGAGGGATGCGGCTGGGGGCCAGGCTCGGGCTGTGTGTCAACTTCTTCACCCCGCTGATCTGAGACATGGGACGTCGCTTCTTCTCCTTCTCCTTCGGTGGAGGAGACAGGATTTCCACATCGTGCGGTTTCTCTACACACATTATAACAATTATATTGGCATGCATAATTAATCAATGTCTGTTTATTCATATAGTCGATCAGCAGGAACAACAGTGTCTTAAGGTTTGACTTTTTTTTTGTAAAAAAATAAATCTCCAGTAGATTCCTGGTAAATGCAGGCAACATTAATAGCAATAAAGTACCTTCATCTTCATGATTAGTGGATTCTTCTGTTTATCATTTACAGATGCTCCCTTTCCAATGTGGGTCATGATCATCACAATGTTACTGTTAAACCCACACTGACGCACACAATGCAGCCCAATGGCAATACTGCAGTCCCCATAGCAACAACAGGCAATGTGTTTAGGATTGTTTCCATCTTTCTTTTGTTTTCCCATCTGAATGAGTTCCGTTCTACATCCTGTTACACTTATAACGAGAACCCATCACTGCAAAGAATGACTTTCTTACTTAGCAAAATGACCTAAGAAAATACATCTAGTTTTTAGATAAAAAATATCAACTTAAAGTGAATTAGGTAAGAAATCTGCCAATGGGGTTAAAAAAAAAAGATTCTTGAAAAGATTTTTTTCTTACCCCATTGTCAGATTTCTTTCCTTGTCTTAAGCACAAATTCACGTAATGTCTAAAAACTAGACTTATTTTCTTAGGTCATGAAAAATCAAGAAACTGCATCTTGATTTAAGAATTTTTAGATATTTGTACTGAAAACAAGACAAAAACTAAAGTAAGAAAGTCATTTTTGCAGAAATCATACAGCAATGAACCCAATTCAATCAAAAATAAATACATGAATGAACAAACAAACAAATTCAAGAGAACCAGGTCTTCCCAGCTTTAATATTCCTTTAATATTCCTACTATAATCAGTAAGAAGCAGACTCATGGTTCCTAATGCGTAAGCTGAATCTTTGAAACCATGTTTTTCAATCCGATGGCTATAAGATATGATGAGTACATGACACGCTGAGACTTACCTAAAAATGTGCTCGCTATGAATTCTGACACTTGGTTTCCTGAGCGGCTCGTCTCTGACAGCTGGGTAAGTTCACGGTTCAGCATTCTTTTAAACTGCACACAGGACATACACAGTGGATTATTTATCAGTAATTTAAGAATTATAGACTTCCCCAGCAAAGTTGTACCAATAGACAATAATAAAGAGCTAGGAAGAATGACATGTATATAACACTTGATCACCTCCAAAAAAAAAAACAAAAACAAAAAAAAAACAAGGCCAAGATTTTTCAAACTTTGCAACCAGTGTTTTTTTTTAATTCTTTTTTTTTTTTTTGCTATAAGTATTGGTGAAATTACTATCACAGGATTCTTCTTTTAAACTCCTACCAGTGAAGATGCATATGTAGTTATTTTCTGCTTATTATCACTACACAAGGAAGAGAAGAGAAATTGCAAGAAAATTCAAGGAAGAGAAATTTGGCTTAATGTGCATTGTGATGACATCACACAGGGTGTCCTGGCCCAAATTTTGAAAAATTTCTGAGTTTGTTTGATTTTGTGTTGATTTCTGAGATAGCAAAATCCTATCTGAGGCGCCATCTAGAGGGAATGCCGTTCTACAGAGCTGCAAGTTTCGTGGACTTTGCAATTCAATTTTATCTGTATAGCACTTTTAGCAGTGGACATTGTCTCAATGCAGCTTTACGGAACACGAACATAATAAAAAGGGTTTAACATTATACTAGGAAATACAAAAAGTTCAAAAATTCAAGATTACTAGAAAGATATTTAGGTGTGTTTGTATTTATCCCCATCGAGGAAACCTGAGGTGACTGAGGCAACTGTGGTGACTCCTACTGATTCTGAAAAAAGACAGACTTGAACTAGACTTTCACTTACTCTTCTACACTCTCTCTCGATTTTCAGTTCACAGAGCCACTAATGCCACGTTCAGACCTCAAACTACCTGAGACTGAATGTCGACTAATCGGCTCAAGCGATAATAAATTAACAATCACGCTCCCAAATTTATCAGTGGAGGAAGAGGAGTCCATGATGTACGTATGTATGGATGTATTTACTTGAACTTGGCAGCAGTTTCAACATCAAGTGATTGATATATGTTATGATACAATATAAGGTTTGTTCAATGGTGTTGAGGGAAAAAAAACTCGGGTACACAAGAGCAGCAGCTCTATGTTGAGACAGGACCCGTCATTCATTCAGTATGGGCTTCGACACCTTCTCAGTGAAATCAACAAGCATCCAGAATCTCTGTAAAGGCTGCTCCGTAATCAGACAAGTGTACTATAAAAGAAAAGTCAAGTGAGGCCAAAACACACCCGCGCACACACCCACCAACTCACGCACACACCCCTACATGCACCTAAACATACACACTCCTCTAATGTCTCTGACCAACAAATCATTTGGATGCTTTTTAGTTTTCACAGCATTCTCAATTAAAGACAATTCTGTGTTAAAACCAGGAGATTAAACCAGGAGATGGGTCATTACTAAAGTACTTTTGACACCAACAAGGTCGCAGGCATGCCACTGTTCCACATGCCAAAATCACTAAGATCAATTTCTGATGTCTGGAGAAAAGATTAAGTGAAGCTCTTGACCTGCATCTGCATGATTTTATGAGCATGGCTACTACAAATCGAATTGATCTAAGTACCGTATATGGATAATTGCATGACATATTCTCCTCATATATGGTAAGATGCCTATCTAAGTGGCTCACATTTATACACTTCTATCCTCACAGCTCACGTTGGAAAAGGTAGCAGAAGGCGATGACATGAATCGAGCATTAGTCATTACTAAACTTCTCAAAACGAGTGTAACAGCTGCTGCGCTAACTCCTAGCTAGATCGGTCCAACTCCTGCTAGGATGTGGGACTGGGAGATGTTCCAG
>JAOTRN010000003.1:16429324-16442021 GCA_028566695.1 Bagroides melapterus | reverse complement strand
ACATCATAAACTTATAGAACAAAATTTGTACTACAGATAATATGGTGCCTAAGACTTTTGCACAGTACTGTATGTATTTGATATATTCGTGTATATATATATATACGAATATATCTGGAGCACTAAATAGTTACAGATAATGGAGTATAGTGGTGCACAGACCGAGCTGAATGCACCTCCAGAGATTTAGTGGAATGACAAAGGAGAACAATTCAAATGGCCATGCAAACCTAAAAGCATAATCTAGGCACAAGGTCAGGTGATCAGCAAACCGAAAAAAGGTAATGACAGAGCTTTCAGAAAGGATCAATACCATCAGCAGTGAAAACCAGGAGTGAGCCATCACAATAACTGACAACATCCCTTTATATATAAGGAAATAACATGGATCAAAGTAAGATTTTATCATTGTAAACGCTCAAATACCTACCCAAGCATCACATCGGCTTAACAGTCAATTAATTTAACAGATCCTCGCAATTCCAGCTGTCAGGAATTTCAAAATGATGTGTTCCACAATCGACAGTGCATGCATTAACATCTCTGTGATCTAAAATAACAGACAAAGTTGGATTTGGAGAACTCTCCCAACTAAAAAAAGACCAATTCCATTACTGTGTTTCTGCCTGTTGAAAGTTTTCCTTTTCACATGCATCTGTTTAATGTAATGCAATCAACGGCAAGCATGGAAAATATCATGCCTTTTTTTCATCCACCAGTGTGTCCATCCCACTGTGTGACATGCCTTACATTTGTTCATCAGTGTATCCCACACTCTCACCACAGGGGCCTGGGTTCAATTCCTGGGCAGGACACCAAGCTGGCTACTGGGAGGTTGCAGAAGCCAGTGCACTCTGATGGAAAAAATGTGTCAGGAAAGGCCAAATTAAAATATGTGGACCACTGATCTACTGGGGTGACCCATAAACGAAGAGGCAAAAAGAGGAAGAGGAGCAAACTCAAATGGTGCTAAAGCTTGAGTGTAGGGATATAACTGAATATGCCATTCTGCATTATTCTGAAAAAATGGATGGGTTCTAAACATATGCATTGCGACTGGATTGTTTATTTTTTTTTAACAAGCGGTAAGATATAAATATACAGTGTTAATTGAGTCATTCATTCTCACATTTACAGCATTTAGCAGACGCCCTTTCCCAGAGCGTCTAACATTTATCTCATTTTATAAAGTCGAGCAATTGAGGGTTAAGGGCCTTGCTCAGGGGCCCAGCAGACGTACCTTGGTGGACCTCGGTTTAGAAGTCACAACCTTCCAACTGGTAGACCAACACCTTAAACACTAGGCTACCACATCCCACAGTCTTAGAAGCTCGCATTTAAAATGGGTAACTTCATTGTTATTATTTCAGGGAATAGAATCAGTTCCATTCTTTAGAATATTTCATGCATGTACAAACAAAAATAATAAATGCATGAGCTGGATTTAAAAATAAAAAAAAAAACACTGTCCTGTACACATCTCTAGCTGAGACCAATTATCAGTAAAATAACGGGGGTTTAAGGAACTGTCAGTGCCAGAATTCAGACTATGCTGACGGTGCATTTCTACTTCTGTTTCTACTTTTTGTACTCATTGTTTTTCAGATCAACAGATACAGCTATAGACAATGTATTTCTGTTGCCACCCTTCATAGGACTTGTGCAGCACTGTGAATCAAATTGATGGTGTGAGCAAACTCGAACAAACTGTTCAAAACACTCTACTCTATATCCATTCAATTCATAAAACTATCACAGAAAAGACAATAGGTAGTAAATAATAGTAGAGACTGTCAGTGACGACTATCTGAGAACTGTTTCCATACCAATTGTTTATTCCGAATGCCAGTATTATAAATTGATTTGTAATTGTATCAGCAATTTTTACATCCAGGTCTGAGTACTTGTGATAGCAAGGGATTAGCCAGATACTTGTTCATGCTAATACTTGGTTTTATTGGTGGATGTGATTAAGTGCTCTTAATTCAGTGTATGTTCACAAAATCTGCCAAATGAAAATTCACACTACCTCTGAAGAGTTATGTTTTACAGCAACTCTGATAACTGCATTAGACTGAATTGTTTAATATTCAGTCAGTATTCGCATAAAATATTGAGGGCTGACCTATTTTATTGCTTCTCTTCAACACGAATTTATGACACAAGCCTGTTGTGTAAGAGTCACCACAGAACGGGACTAAGGTCTGACTGTGCATCCATCTGCTCAGCAATAAGGCACAAGCAACATGCATTTTAGCATCCGTGACTGATTTTATCTGGGGGCAGAGGGGACACCTGGGGCTGTCAAAAAGACAGGCCCATGAATAAAGCAAATCACCTGTATTCTTTTCCCAGGATGGTTATCCTTTATGAACATTTAAACTTTATCAACTTCATGACATATTCTGTTGTATTCATATCGACTCCAGCTGAGTTGAATGATTACTGTCCATTGGCCCTGACATTTGTGGTGATAAAGGGATTTGAGAGACTCATGAAAGACCTCATACGCTCCTCTCTATGCAGCAGACTTGACCCACTCCAATTCCTGGAGCCTTCAAATAGATCAATGGATGACACCATCTCCCATTATCTCATCTTGACGTTGGAAAGGGGAATTATGGGATACTGCATGTTCATTGAATACATTTTCTCCTTCAACAACAGTCCTGCTTGGGCTGTACGGTAAGCTTGGGCAGCTGGGCCTATGCTCCTCACTCTGCTGTTCAGGCTGTTCTGGACTTTTGGTGGAGAACCCCAAGGCTATGTTCTAAGCCCTCTGCTGTACACAAAAGACTGTATAGTCACATATGACAACAACACCATTGTCAAATTTTCAAATGACACTGTGATGGTGGCCTAAACCCTGTGGACCCAGTTCAACAACCTGATCCTAAATGTCAACAGGTCTAATAAACTGGAGAGCAAAATGGAGGACATAGCTCTCACACTCAAAGGTACACCAGCGGAGAGAGTAAGCAGCTTCAGCCTCGCTCGATGTGAAAACACTATAGAAGGCAAGATAAAATTTCTAACATCTACTTCAACTGAGGAAGTTCAACATCTCCTCTGATATCCAGATGTCCTTCTACACCATATACAGAGAGCATCCTCACTGGGAACATTAACACCTGGTGTATGAACCACAATGCTGAGGAACACAAACCCCTGCTCTGGGTGGTGAGGTCTGCTGTATGGATCAAGAGGTCATCCTACTCAAAGTGGAGGAGTGAGGTAAAGCTGAACAAAGAAAATTCAACTAAAATATACACATATCCTTCTCTGCAAACCTAAAATATACTCTTTAAGGTTCCCTAAACAATTACATATCAAGTACATATCAAAGTATAACAGAATATAAAAGATACCCTAGAAACAATGATAGCATTAATTAAATCTGAACTAAATCTGTAAGAGCTGAGTCCTCATATTTGCATTGCATTCATGTCATTTTCTTTTTTGTTTGGATATTTGGAAAACGAGCAGCTGTTTACACATTAAATTCGTAATCTTTCATAACTAAAACATTTTTTCTATTTGTTTCACCAGACAAATGTAAGAAATCAGATGTTCCTGAATTTAAGCACTGAGCACAATTGTACTCCATCCAGCTATTCTACATGAGATTCACTGCAGAATACTCTGGAACTTTATTCTGTTTTCATAAGACTTTTAAACTATTAAACCATCCTTCAACTTGCAGCACCTAGAGAATCTGCTGCTTTTATCAGCTACCATGTCATCCTCCTTTACTGTCACTCAGTTGATTTTTTTTCCCCTGACAGAAATCATTAGGCTTTTTTTGACCCAATAATTGCTGATATACTGTATGTTCAGATCATGGGTTGATTCGAAAGGAGAAGAAAACAAAATTTAAAACGTATTTTAAAATCACTTTTTTGCCATTCCTGAAATGAAAATAAATGAAAGAACTATAGAAGAACAGTGCCTGAATAAACAACCCACAGATGAAGAAAAATCACTGTTTGATTATTTCTAACTCCAACATGACCTCTCTAGCTTGAGAGGGATTCAACAACACAGTAATAAAACTAGAAGATAAACCGACACTACGCCTATCTCTTTGTTTGTGTCATGAACTCCGCTCCTCTGGGAGCATCGGCAGGAAGCCTCTTCATTAAATGTCATAGTCAAAACAGATCTGATTAAAGTCTAAATGAAGCCCATTAGAAAGCAAATTAGCATGCGTACCAAGCATCGGTGTTTGATGAGCAGTAATGATTATTAACAAAATATTCAAAGATAAGCGACATAACAATGAATAAATCTACATCGATCTAATTGCTTTGTTTGTTCGTCTGATTTTGAGTAAGACCTGACATGATTATTCTGTCCTTCATTTACACATTTGTACTGCTGATTATAAGTATTAAATCATAACAGGGTTTTCCGTTGTAGGAAATCATGTGAGGAAACCTCACACAAGCTTATCGAAAACAAATGATTTCCTCATAAGAGCACATCCTGACGTTTATTCTTCTATCGCAGTGATGTGGCATAATTACAGTTACAGCTTATTATTAACTCATAGCTCAATGTTGTGTTTTTTAATTCTATAGTTCAAATTAATCTTGTGGAATGAAGTACGTTCCAATAGTTATAAACAGCCACACCTTTTTCTTACTCTTGAAATGAATAGAACTAAACAAAAAACAAAACAAACTTAACAAAACAAATAAACTTGTCACATTATCAAAAAAAACAAAAAACACTCTACTGCTTATTCTACCACAGGAAACCTGTAGCCTATCCCAGGAGATTCGGGCACAAGGCAGGGCGCACCATATTTGCCTCCATAATAGAAACAATGAGTGTATTTCTCAATTTAAGTTTTGAATTTATCTACAGAAAAATAAAAAATGATTTTAAAAAAGGAATTCTGCAACATGTCATTAAAAACAGAGATTAAAAAGACTATATCTATACTATATATAGACACACACACACACACACACACACACACAAACATACACACACATACCTACACATACACACTCTCTTTTTGTGTGATTAAGCACACACATAGTGAAATTTAACATTTTTTAACATGTTTATTTTTGACAAACAATTGCTATATTTCACAAAATTGCTATATCCAGGAAAGTGAACCAAACAGGACACACAAGCTTATTTTTCTAGTCGGCATTTAACCAGCATTTTAAACTCGGTGAGCTTTGATGGTAAGCAAGTTCTTCGTTACGCTGTATGCACACAATGTGGCGTTTATCCAGAGTGCCATCCAATTTTCTTTTAAAAGAGAAATTTCCGCCTATCAGTTACTAGTTACTAATGCTTGCGTTATTGTAGATGCTAAGAGTGATAAACACCCGACCCCAATAATCATCTGCGTGGCGCAAATTACGTCAATGACTCACCTATGAACGTTTCAGTCATTTATTTGCGGTATTTGCGTTAAAGTATTTTAACGCGATAAGGATTTTATATTAATCGCATGCGTTAACATGTTAAAGTTGACGGTCCTAATAAATACACATGTATATGAAGTTTATCCACACTTTTGACTGGATAGCTCATTATTTTTCATTGGGTTTTTTTCATAAAGGATTGCAATATTTCTTGAATTTTTTTTATTGAGTAAGGAAAAACTTCGAAGTAATGTTATTTTAAGGAGTGAATTAATTAAATAATGAAATAATGAACATTAGCTCCACAGCATATATTATTTGACCTTATTTTGTTAACTGTGATAATGAATGAATGTATGTCTGTTGGCACAGGCAAAATATTTTATGTCTCCATAGTTTTTTCTCTTATTCTATAATCAAATAATCAGTAACCTATATCTCTTTACATAACAGCTATAAAATAAAAGTAGGTGTTGGCTGCTTACTTCAGACCTTTGACATAATATGATATTCACTGTGTAACGAGTGTGACTGCTCGTGTCTGCGTGTTCATATCACTTTCATATGACTCACTTCTACTCCAAAGACTATATTCTTTCAAATGTCCTGCAAACAGCAATCTGATCTGTTAAACAGTGACAAATTCCAAATATGTTACCAAGACGAAAGCGAAGTTGTACGGCAGACCTTAGAATCTGCTCAAAAGGATTTTACGCTGAATAATTCATCAGTTAACAGCTGGCACTTCTCCAGAAGCTAATTATTCAGTGTTGACTTTCCCTGACAACATAGCATATTGCTGAAATTTTTCTTGGGGTGTTAATTCCTCCGATCCAGCAAATTTAATGGAGCAGTGTGTGTGTGTGTACTCTGAACTGGGCTTGTATGGAGAACGTGACTGTTTATAGGTACTTAAAGTGTGTAAGATAAGCCTTTACGACAGCATGACTCCCTCCGCCCACAATTAATGCAACCTGTATGCATTTGTATCTGAAAGAAAAAGTAGGTCTTTGCACCCATTTACCCAGTTGCCTTTTAGGTAGTAAAGTGTTATTTTATATGGGCAAAGTCCTACTATGTGCTTTATGTGCATATCTGTTGGGCTGTATCACTATTCCTTTGTAAGGCACGACTGTAGCATGCAACAAGTTTACTGAAACGTTTTATTCAAATCATCACTTTCTGAGTGATTCTTATGATTTGAATGGAAGAGAGGATGTGGGTTACCTCTGTTGGCAGGCGAGAAGACATTGACATGGAATTCCTCCGCTATGTTGCCTACAATAAGAAAAATAAACGCAGAGATTGAGTTACAGGAATAAGTGCATCAGTCAGGTCAAATGTCAACAGCCTCTGAGTAGAAGCATACACGAAAACCCTGCAAGCTCATAAAATTGATGCAACAAAAAACGGGGAAAAAAATTCCATCCATTACATTCATTATAATATTAACCATTTGCACAAACCACTGCCTTCATTTGTTATCCCTTATCACCGGGTGTCATAAAGCACACTCACAAGTTCTTTTGAAGTGTCCAGCGCTCTGACGCAGATTAATACTACTGCACAGAGTTATAAAGAGAGCTGAGACGTAACGACCTATGACGCCTTCAAAAGATGACAGGTGACATCAATTATATGATGGTATGTAGTAGAAATATCATAAGAATCCAAATCAAGATTGCTCAGATTTGCTCGGTTAAATTTTTTTGTTAAAAAAAAATATTCCAAAGGATATGAATGCAACAGACAAATAGACAGACAATAATATAAAGCAGAGCACTACAGTGAGACTGACAATGCAATGTGAAAGATCTTGAGTACACAATACCATTCTCACCAAAGGCTCAATTAACACATTGAATAAATAAGTGCTTGACCTGTTTCTGGCTGCCAAAAGTCCTCCAAAATGACTGAATTGCTTAATGGGCCTCCATTAAACAGACACATCATTACTTTTCCATTATGGCAAGGTGCTGATATTTGGATTGGGGTAAGCAGAAAGCATTCACTTAATCTTTTCTTGTACAGTAGGAGCTTGGAACAAACAGAGCTTGTAAGTGAAAGCCTGTTATTATAACTTCAGCACACGGACAGATACAGCACCTTCCTTTCTGTACTGCTTATCCTACACAGGGCTGGAACAGGACTCAAGGCAGAGGACACAATCACACACATCCTCATACACCTACGCACAATTTAGAGATGCCAATCTGTCTACCGTACAAGTTTTTAGACATGCACAGGGAGAACATGAAAAATCCACACTCGAACACTGCAGACAGTTATTGAAGGGTGTTTCTTGATTTAGCCCCTTATCATGTTTCTTCTAAATGACACCAGAGAGGTGTGAAATGTTCCAACCACTAAACCACCCTGAACCGCTGCACACCATACATTCACACTAAATATGTAAATACCATCAGGTTTATGCAGAGGATTCATTTATAAATGGTTATTTTTCTAATGTGGATGCAGGCATTCTTCGGACAACAGAAACGGTTCCAGCTTTCTTACGGTGTTCTTCTTGCACCCTAAACACTCAAAATAGACATGTTTATAACAGAAAATGATATGCAGCACAATGCATTCCAGATGTTGCATCAGAATTGTTTTTTGTTTTTTTGTGTAAAGGAGACTCCCAAAGGTTTTTCCTAATGGTAACCACTCCAGCTTTTCCAAAGGGGTTTTATGTGGAACGTTTCTTTGAAAAGTGAAAGGGAAATCCTCATGGGTTGAGCTGTACAAAGAACGTTTTAGAGTTTCCCTGAGGACCAAACCAAAGAAGGGTTGAAATTTAACACAACAAAAACTAAAAAACGTGAATGAATGAAGATGTTGGACGCTGTAATGTACTAAGGCGCCAGTTTTTAACATCAACCGCACGCTGTATCGCACTTCAAATCTGAAGGAAGTGAATTTCAGTGATATCTAAATTCAGGAATATTAGTCAAGAAGTTTTCAGAGATCTGTACCCTTTACTTAAGACTCCAGAAATAAAATAAAGCGAACTATTCAAGAATAAAAACTTTGTGAACTTACCTAAAATATGTTTTGAAAGTCTCGAGGAAAGTTGTGTTGATGAAAACCTCGAGGAAAGCAGCGCGACAATTTAGACTTTTTGTTTGTTTGCTTGTATTATTTTTTCCCAGTTAATACTTTCTTAGACATGCTGAAAGGCACACGGAGTGAACAGCACACTGGCGCATTATGGCTTTCTACATTTTTATTCACGGTCCTTTACTCGCTGTCAAACTTCAAACTCTGAAGCAAAAGTTCACTGCAAATGACGCTGGTGTGGTCACGTGGCAGGAAATGAGTAACTCCAGATGTAAACAAAGTGCACGCGCTCCTTGGCAGCTGGGGGTTTGCTTTTCTTTAGCTTTGATTTGTTTTCAGACGTTCCGTCATTTAGAAGGTTTAGGTGCCTAAACCTAACAGCTTTAGGTTTTCTTTATTAGCTCACCATGACGATTTTCAATTAAGTCAAGTGCCTTGTAACAATAAGAAATTGTGAACTAGGAAAGGTACGGTTTTTCTGAGAGTGTATGTTTTTTTTTCAGCAGACTTTCAGCTGTTTAGTGTAGGGGAGCCTGTGTCCACAGTAGCCTCAGATATTTTGCTTAACAGGATTGGAACCAGATGTGGTCTTTTGCTGTTGTAGCTCATCCGGCTCAAGGCTTGTGCATTCTGGAGATCTTTGTACGTGAAAATCCCAGGAGACATGACGAAGAAACCATGAGAGGAACCAGACTCAGAAGGGAACCCATGCTTATTCTACATAACAGTTTCAATTCTATAGCCGTATACTATATAGTTAACAAGTGTAATTGTGTAACCAGGAAATTATGAGGCTATAAACACCTTATGTGTATAAGCGTCAGAGTAATTTCTGAATTCATTACAGTCTGAATTTAAAGTCTACCAAATAGAAATGATTAACCTAGCAAATGCAGTACAAAGGCTATCAAAGGAAGTACATTCCTTGCCATATCGTGGACATAACGTATTCATATGTTTTTGGGGTTTGTTTTAATTTTTGGTCCAGATTGTATTTTTCAATTTGAAACAAGGATATAACTTGTTCACATGTTGTTGTCTTTTTATTTTGTTTGTTTGTTTGTTTGTTGTAAAGATTTTTAAAGATTTTTTTTTATAAAAACAATTAAAAATCTACATGTACCATATTCACGTAATAGTAAAAGATGCATACTAAACTTACAAAAGAAATAGCCCTGATGTTACCATTGTGTCCAGTGCCCTTTTTCTGAGTCTGCATCCCTTACAAAGTTGAGTCTTGGTTGTCTATTGATTTATTAATTTGATTTATTCTTTACATTTCTATATAAATAAAGTAATCCCTCTGTGCATCAACATATTACATATTTTGTTTTCCTAAAGAAATGTAAGTGTTTTTTATTATAAATGTCTGTCCCAAAACTCATCTGCCATGCTACCATTTTCCATTTAGTTAGTCATTATATCTACCCTTGCATTCATTCATCTTAAGCAAGCATTTTATCCTGTCCAGGGTTGCACTGGAGCTGGAGTCTATCCCAGAAACACTGTGTAACGTGGGGATACACTCCAGGCACTGTGTACACACACACACACACACATTCACACCTATGGAGGATTTAGAGTCACCAGTTCCCTAACTGGCATGTCTCCAGAGCCCCCTGGAGGAAGCTCATGGATACAGGGAGAACATGAGAAACCAACAGACAGTAACCTGAACTCTGGGACTCAAATGACACCATGGTTAACTTATTGATTAAATTAAAAGAAATGTTTCTTACTCTAAAAGGTACACAAAGCTATGCGGAAACATAAAGCACTTTATTATTTGCAATTTCAACAACTCTTGCAATCATGACCCAGAATAGTTTTAACAGGAAATAAAGTCTCGTTAGTGAAAATACCGTATCATGGCCAAAAGAAAGGACATGACTCAGTGGATAAACCCACATACTCACCTAAACATGCACACACACGCATGCTTGCTCTACTTCTCTCTATGTCTCGCATACTCTAAAGAACACATGTAATCAGAGAATGTTCTTTTAATCATTATTGAATTAAATAAACAGAAATATGGGGATAGGAAAAGAACTCAAAAGCATTCGAATGAAATCATTTATATTACTTTAAATATATCTGATATGACTCTTTAACTCCATCTACATTTAAACTGTCGGTCCACATGATGAGTCTTCAAAGTCTTGTTTATTTTGGAGGATATCGAGCAAACGGGGCATTCTCGTTCACCTTGCTCTGCTGGGACTGAAAGAAAGAATTTATAAAAGATGAAATAAAACCAGTTTCCTCATCAGTGTTCGGTGATGACTGAAAGTCAATCATTAGTAAAGGTTGTAAGCAATTAGAACCTCACCATGGGTAAATCATCTAGCCGTTCAAAGTTTGAATTTCCTCTGCAGCTGATGATCTTGGCAATTGCAACCACAAGCACTAAAGCCAAAACTATAAAGAATATGCACAGGATGGCAACAAGACCTGGGTTCATCGCCATGTTGTCTTTTGTCTTATTACTGGAAGCTGTATCAGAATATAAGAATCATATTAGTGTGTTGTAGCAACAGCAGTCAACCTGTTTTTATTAATAAACCTGATTAAATACACTACACTCTTAAAAATAGATGTTCTTGTCAAAATAACCTTTTGTCCAAAATAAAATTCTATGAAGAACAATTTGAGAAGTTTATTATTTAATAGTTTATTAACTATTTTAAATTTGTATATAATAATAATAATAAGAAGAAGAAGAAGAAAAAGAAGAAGAAGATGAAGAAAGAAAGAAAGAAACCTAAATGATGTTCAAAATGGTTCAGAAGTGGAACAAGTGATAGAACCATTTTAGGTGCCACATAGAACCATTGTTTTTAGAGAATACCTGAGTTTGGATTTTCTCCTGATGAAGCAGCTGTTGATTTGTGTTGATCTTCAGTAAACAGCAGGATGGCTGATAGTGAAATGAGTTCTTCTGACCTGATATAAGTGGTTTCACTGCTGTTAGTGACCGCTGAAGACGTATGGCTTTGGTCAGAGGTTGTGATCTCTACGAGAATATAACTTGACATGAGTTATCATGTAGATATGTATAATCATGTATTATCATTATATGTATATATAAAAAGTTCAATGAAGAGTAATTGGAGAGCAATGAATCTGTCATTTTAAAAGGGTTTGATAATTCATGCATAAGGTGAAATCAGTGCCATTAATTTCTGGAATTTTATTTCTATGTTTCTCTGCTGGGAGATGTTTTAAAATGGCATGTTTATGAATAACATGATCAAAATCAAATGTGTGATTGTTGTGTGTCAACTGGTGAAGTAGTTGACATTGAAATGATCAATCATTACAACATTAAGAGGTAGGAGTGTTGCTATGTAACAAAAATCATAATTCAAAACTGATGTTCTTGTTTTTATAAATGTATACTATCTTTGAATTTACTGGATCTTCCTGTCTAAATTTGTAAATAATAATAATAATAATAATAATAATAAGAAGAAGAAGAAGAAGAAGAAGAAGAAGAAGAAGACAAAGAAGAAGAAGAAGAAGAAGAAGAAGACGAAGTAGGAGAAGAAGAAGACAAAGAAGAAGAAGAAGGATAAGAAGAAGAAGAAGAAGAACAACAACAACAACAACAATTAAAAGAATGAGAGGAATTCTAATAACCCCTAAATTATTCTACAAAGAACCATTTCAGTCAGATTTAAAGAACCCTGTTGAGTTCTTTTTAAAATGGTTCTATATAAAATTATAGAACCATTTTAGGTTCTATACAGAACCAGTCTTTATATCGTGTACCTGAACGTGGGACTGCATTGACTTCTGTTGAAGCAGCTGTTGATTTAGGTTCTTCAGTAGATGACAGGATGGTTGTTAATGAAACAGGTTCTCCTGACCAGAAATCAGTGGTTTTACTGCTGTTCGTGACCGCTGAAGATGTACTGGTTTGGTCAGTGGTTGTGACCTCGCCATGTGACGCGGTGTGTGGCTGTGAAGATGTTGCTGTTTGATGAATGCTTGTTGCAACAGATGTGCAGTTTGTTGTATGTGCTTCCATCAAAGCAGTGGTTGAGGACACTGTACTTGGAGACATAGTGGAGGAAGAGGTGGAGGTAAAGTCTGTGGTTGAAGGCCGGGGCATTTCAGTGGTGGCTTGCCTTGTAACTGGCGTTACTGGTAGAGTGTTAACTGTGGATCATGGTGAGAATCTTTTCAGCATTATCATGAGCAGAGGTTAGGGTCAGTGATGTGTATGATGCAGCTGTTATTGCTAT
>JAOTRN010000003.1:16411746-16422064 GCA_028566695.1 Bagroides melapterus | reverse complement strand
TTTTTTATCACAGAACCATCTACATATATCATTGCCTTTTATGTTCGATCAACCCAGCTCATTTTCTTGGTCTCCATCTAGTGGCAAATCCTATAAATACAACTATTAATGGTGCCACATATTAATGACCATATATTATCTCTTAACTTACATATATGTACGGTTGTGTAACAGGTGATTAAAAAATAAAGAGTAAAGTACTAGGATTCAATGACAGATATCTATAAACAAACTAAACCTCCAGCACTTCACCTTGTATCCATCAGAGCAGTGTCTGTTTTTTTGTTTTACTTTGTTTACTTTGTATGTCTTTGGATACTATATTTCTTAATATAAACTTTGGGCCAATTTATTAATAAAGTCTGACTTGACCTTTGATGAACATCTTTTCAATTTTAATTACCATTCAACACAACGTGATTGGCATTTAATCTCTGTCAAGTGACCTTCAAAGTCAAAATCCTACTAGCTCCACTTCCATCATGGGTACCTGCAGTGATAGCATGCATGAAACTCCAAAAGCTTGTGTTGGTTGTATAAATTCGTAAAGAGTTAAAATTAACATTTTAATTAAAAGTCTAACTAGAAATTCCAGGTTAAGAGTGATTCAGGACCTATCTCAAGAGCAACTCTGAGCAAGGAAAATGCAACTTTTATCTTTGAGAGGAAGCTGCGCTGACCCCGTTGCTAGGTATGACACAATATACTGTTATTTTGAATACTGTGATTGGTTGTCCAAAAAAATAACATAAAAATATAAATAAATAAATAAATAAATAAAATAAAAGGAGCGCTTTTAAAATGTCTCAATGTTAAGCGATTTGAGGCTATATCGTGAAGGGATTACGTTCGTGACCATTCATGTGCCTTAACATCTGTAAATTACAAAACAAATAACACAGCACATAAATGTCATAGTTTCCACACTTTAAAGAGAATTTCGTCACTGTCACTAGAAGCAACTCTGCACTCAGTATTTACATGTATTAAATGTAGGCACTAAAACAGGTGAGATTTTGGAACCGTGCGGCAGTGACATCTGCAGGCTAGACAGGGAATTCTCTCTCTCTCTCTCTCTCTCTCTCTCTCTCTCTCTCTCTCTCTCTCTGTGTGTGTGTGTGTGGTGTGTGTGTGAGTGTGTGTCTGCTGTCATGTAAACAACACATTAGTGGTAAAGAACAAAATTTTGATCTGAACAGCAATAAATAATAAATGCAATCAGTTTTCAGGTTGTTAAGCTTCAATAAGAATACCACCAAGTGATTTGTTCACCCAGATTTATTTAATAATAAAATTCTCCAGACTGAGCAAACAGGAGCAATTTTGTGATAGAATTAATGAAGATAAAAAAATTGAGGCATGTAAAGAATGGTTATGAAATGTTTCAGCACATCAACTACTGCAGAGAAATGTGGGTGAAAATGTATCCGTAATGTAAATGTATTTACTCTTTGTATGATCCTACACTAAAAAGGAAAGGGATGCACCATTTTTAACCTATTAATCTATTAATTTCACCTTGAGGAAGAAAACAAACACCTATTTAACATGAACATTTGAACAGAAATTAGACGTTTAATAAATTGCATCAAAATGACTCAAATTTTAACATTTCAAATGAAATGATTGCGTTAGTTTACAAATGATTCAGCAATAATAGCTGTTAATGTTGTATCACTTCTGACTTTGTTGGAAGACACAGTCAGTATTGTATGATATCCAGTGTAAAGGTAAAGCAGTGGTTAAACAGGACATGTTGCTTCACTCTGAATACCCACATAATCCAACAGAGAGGAGATTCCCTGTCGATACACAGTTAGCTGTTGGATAGAAAGGTTAGCTTTTAGTTGTGGTAATACAAAATTTTGTCTATGAGATATGTTATTAGATATATTTCACATGAATGTATCCTCAAAAATAATACATTTACATATAATCTATTGATGGATGCTTTTAAAGTATGTGAGGAAAAAAGATTCATTTGAGTCATAAAGCAAATCTACCAGTCACATAACTGTGTAATAATATAAATAATTCTGAAATTATTTTAGGAAGAAATTCTTTCTGTAATCAGCATGTCAAACTTGAGTGAGAAACATTGTTTATGGCTTTACCTCTGGAATTTTAACTTCAAGATCAAATCCTCCTTGAGTCAAAGGCAGAAGAGTAGCTGAAACTTCACCTTCAGTATTTTTCTCCTGTTTCTGACTAAACCCCCAAGCATAGGATGCCCCAGGGAAGTACTGCTGAACACTACAAAGAATTCATTGAAAACATGTAATGTGTATAAGCAGTTTAATGAACTTATAAGCCCTGTAATGGCAACTACTGTATTTAAGAGCCTTCTGCACTAAATCTTGTGCTATAATTGCAAAGAATTTTACAGTGACATAATAATGTTAGAATACTTTAAGTGAAAGCGATACCTTTGGCCGAATGTTTGGAGAAACCCCGGAACATCTCCCCAGTTCATTTCTGCAATGATAGCCGGCTTGGATTCTCCTTTGACGGAAACTTTTACTGCTACTTCATATGACTGACACTCAGCTCCCCATTTGAAGTGGGTCTAAAAAATACATAGTTTAAAAAAACTAACAAAATCCAAAGATTTCCCACAACATGGGACTGACTATTAGACAATTATTTTATTGTATGGAGTTCATTTGAACGACAGAATTTCATTTTATATTTTACAATATACTATATTACTTTTTTTAAACTCTACACTGAAATTGTTATATGCACAAGTGAAATTCTAGCATTTTAAACTCTTATCCTTTATCTCATGCTTATCCTATTGACCTAAAGCAATGCATTGATGGTCTAAAAGCACTTTTCTTCTTCATATCTAATAATTTGCTTTCGGTTTTATTACCGTAGCTCCTGTTTTAATCTTGTCAATATCTGCATCGACACATATTTTCCAGTTGGCCTCTTCAGCAGCCTCAGATATAATGATTTCGATTTCATCCTTCTGTGTGTCTGGTGCGTAATACACCATGGCCTCGTAACCCAGCGGCTTCACATTAGGATTTACAGCCAGCACTTTCACGATGATCACAGGATCGGGAGTGACATCAATACCCTACATTATAAACATACATTACAATCTGCAGTGGCAATTATTATTATTATTATTTTTATTGAGATAACACCAACATTTTTTACATTACCTTGAATCTTTCCTGATTGACAATCATCACTGGTCTGTAGTGTGAAACGTGTTTATGAGTCCCAGCACTGATCAGGATTTTGATCTTTTCTACAGGCTTAACAGGCTTGACTTTTAAAATTAGGGAAATGCTTCATTAGATACTAAACCTAACCCTAGAAACAGTGTTATACAATACAAAAATGCAATGTGTAATAGAACATACCTGGCTGGAGTTGACATGCAAATTCAGTGTTTCCTAAGAAGTAGTAAAGAGGGCGGTCTTTAAGGTTTTGTACCCGCGTAGCCTCTAGGTCAGTGCACAATGCAGCTCCATAAGAGCTTAATTCTGCACAGTACTTCAGTTTTGGTTGGTAGATCTCCAACGGTTCTACCTGGTCCACAGAAACATGTTACAGATTTACTGGATACTAGGGAAAATGTCTCTTCTGACCATGTGATTTTGTAATAAACACGGTACCTGATAATCTTTAGAACTTTCTGAGTCTTTCTTGGTGAAACGTTGCTCAAGATCTCTGTGCTCTGGTATCATAGGAGTCATTTTAGCCAGCAATGGATCTTCAATATTTCTTGACACTGCATATACGTTGAATCTGTTTCAGAAAGAGCTGCAGTGGTTAAGGATTTATGACTTGAGAATTGAGAGTTGAGAATTCAAATCCCAGCATTACTAGAGAAAGTAACTGATTTGCTCTGGAGTAAAACATACTTGAGTTTGAGGAACTCTGTTGTTTTTTTGCATGGAGGAAAAGTGACTTCATAATTCTTCTCCTTGAAGTTCTTTTTAAAGCCAGCTCTCCAAGGTAAAGACATGGTTGTCTTGCCAGTCAGCTGGACAGCAGACTGAAAGAGATCTGTATTGATCCCATGGAAAACAAAATAATCCATTGCCACTCTGAAATGAAATATGGAGTCATTATTTATTTGGGAATTAAGACATACAATTCAAATCATTGTCGAAAGAAATGTTTTAAAAAAATACCCAGCGAATCCATCCGTTTCCACAAAAACATCAGTATTTATCAGTTCCTGTAAACTTTCTTTTGGAGGTGGGTCAATGTTAGCTTTTGCTGAAATTATAAAAGTATTGCAATTTGTGTCTTAGTTGGATGTTGTTTTTTATAATATAAAATATTAAAGATAAACCAGAATGAGAATAGTATTACCGTTTACAGTAATAGCTGTTAACGTAGAATAATATTTGCTGATTTCAACTGGAAGGCCAAGACAAGTTGGCTGAACAAATCTGGTTTCAATCATAAGGAATTGTTTTGTCCAGTGCCATGATATTCCTTTTTGGAGTTGTTGAATAAGATGCCACAGCATATTGTCGTTATTTGCAGTAAGACTCACAGACTTGAGAAATAAGAATTTTATTTTAATTCTGAACAACAAAAATCTCGAATAAGAAATACAAGGCTGTAAACAAATGTTGCTTTCTTTCATTCAGTATGAAGAATCTAATAGAAAAAAGAAATGTTGGACGCTTACCTTTAAGACTTTTTGAACAACATCTTGATTTAAGTCAAAAAATGTGACCTCTTGCCCAAATAATTTCAAAAATACTGATAAAATTGGTTTATTTTTAGGGAGTGACTGCCAATCTGAAAGCTTTAAAAGGTAAGGGAGAAATGATTCAGTATTTCTGAACATCATAGCCAAATATTAAAAAAAAAAAAATCAAAATAATTTACTCACAATTTTCATAATAGCTGCAAAATCAGTAACTCCAAAATCTTTGGAAAAACCAGGTCTATCTATAAATAACTCTTTGAGACCCTCTGCACGAACACCAAGCTGTGGAATTATGGATAGAAATGAATTCATCACAGCCTTTACAATATGAAAGAGAATGTGTTGTTGTTAAATGATAAAGAAAAGATGAAATTAATTACATCAAGCAGTTGAAATACTTTTCCAATGAAGTAAAGCTTTCCATTTGAAATGATTTCTGTGGGCAAGACACTTGTACCATTTTTCAGCAAATACAGCACCCTGGATGTGCCCGTCAAAAGGTCATCTAATGAGCAGAACACAACACAGTCGTACATAAACTCTGCTAGATTTTTAATCAAAATATAAACATGACCGAAAAGGCAGTTACAGGAAAATAATTAACAACAGTGAGGCCAGTGTGTGGTGTGAAGCCACTATTTATTATGATAAATGGTTGATTAATTATGATGAATGGATTTTTCCTATAACAGCAAATACTCAAGTTATTTATGATCTTTATTTATTTATTAAGTGACACATACTTTTTAATGGTTTACTTCTAAGGTGAGACATTCTACATGTGCCAGATTTTCACTTTCAGAATTTGAAAACGCAGGTAAACAAATGCTTGTTTTCTTTGTTAGCGTTCATCACAGTATCTGAAACTAGCAATGTGGCAAAAGAAAGCTTAAACATTGCCCATTTGACGAAATCATGTCATAAATGCCTGAATAGTTTGTCTCATGATGTACATGTAAATCTATTAGTCATTATAATATACAAGACTATATTATATACCGGTGCAATTTCCTTAATAAACCTTACTGAGCCAGATAAGTTGAGTGGAAATCATCCAACCAAATTGTATTAAAAAATATAATGAAATCTACAGTCGGAGCTATGATGTTATAAAAACAATGAATAGAACCAAACAAGATCTGAGAATTCAACAGTGACGTGATATAATAAGATAAAGACGTACTGTATATAATCACCAAATTGGGACTGTGAATAATAACGTATGTCTTAGTTTTAGATTAAAGTATGTGAAACTGCCAATAATGCCGTACAAAGTTTTATTCCGACTTACCTCTGAACCAGTCAAAACGTAGCACATTACTTAATCGATAACTCAGCCTACCAAGCTTCTGAGAAAGTATTTTTACTGCGATGTTACAAACAGTTGAGCTATGTGAGAAACAGGATGAAATAAGAGTGTAAAAATATTGGATTTGTAATATTTTATTAGAACGCTAATTATATTAACCATATTAATAAACTACATAAAAAGTATAGTGATCTTACAGGTAACGATCATCAGGGATGCGTGACCTTGCGATGCCTCTGAGTTGTGAGTAAACAAAGCTTGCTACTTGGAGGTCTGTCTCCTGGAGTAGAAGCTCGGTCAGTGTTGAGATCAGAGCTAGAGATGGCTTTGTCTCCAGCAGGATCACAGATGCTAACATTCTGATTTCAACAGCAACTGTTCTTTGAGCAAATATGCTTAGGGAAATATCCTGGACCTGAATAACAGAATATGAAATGTAAGCTTGTCATCATGGCTACTGTTCAGTACTCTTTCTTCCAGGTTAATCAAAGAAGTTCTGAAGGATATGACATTGAAATTACGACTACAATTTTATGGTTAATCCGGTCATTAACATGCTAAAAGGCTGGTGATACTTACATTATGTGGATCTCTGATGGCGAGGTGTCGGAGGGTCTTCACAGCCACACTCTGAACCCTAGTGGGGAGGCTATCAGCTTTGACAGAGAAGCCAGGAAGGAACTTCATTATGGTCTTAAGGCTTAATGGATGTCCGGCATTTCCCAAGGCCTTCAGAGCAATCACCATGTCTTCATCAATGCCTTTAGTGAGTCCATTAGTGGCCATATCGAGCAGCGGCTGCAAAATGAGAACGACAGCTAACGTAATTAGCGCAGGCCAGCAGACAATCAGATAAGAAGTGGTTTTATAGAGTCGTTAATAAAGTAGTCAAACCTGCACTGCGAACACTGGGCAGGGATTCACACGATCACACACCCTGTATACCAGAGAACTGTATGAAAGGATCACAGTGTTCCATAGCATTACTTGAGACTTACTAAATGGGATGGTCAAGAACTCCTATAGGGAAAAGGTTGAGATGAGGAAGGTCAGTAAACACCATTTTATTAGTATTATATATCTAATGTGACCCAACATTACCCAGTCATTACCTTTGCCATTTCTACTAAGTCAGATTCAGCAGATAGATGGTTGAATGCCACCAGAACTGCCTGTCCAGCCTCATTTGCAGAAATGTCTCCAGCTTTGAATCTGTTCTTTAGGAATTTCAGTACTCTCCCATCTGTCACCTCAACAACTGTATCCAGAAACCATCTCCTAATAATTACAATCATGGGAATGTCAGGAAAACATAAGGAGCTTCCAAACAAAAATAAATCTCTGGATCTTCTTCTATAGCATAGTTGTTAAACATATGGAGTCTGGTTCAGAACAGGTTCTAATTCAACCGACAAAATTAATAGAGAATCTGGTTTATAAATTAAAATTACTCTTGTGGATCAAATGGGTAACAAATTGCACTCCGTTTATCTGATCTGTAGGTTATATGTTTTTTGTTTAATTTTTTTGTATTCAAAAAGTACCTAATAGATAAATGGCAATAAAATAACACATTTAATGGGAATTTTTCATGTGTTATTCCGTTTGACACTGGTCTACAAGTAAAGCAAGTAAATACCTGTGCTCATCATTTCCTGATAGCTGTTTCCACAGAAGCTCCAGATCTTCATGACTAGTTGCACGTAGCAATTGTATAAGCTCAAGGACATCACCACTTGTGGCAGCATTCACTTGGTAGATATGAGCCTGAGCCAAACGTTTGATCAAGTCTGCAATCTGTAGGGATTCTAATTAGTCAAAGTAGCTGCAAAATTTTAAACATGAAATATGTCATAACACTAACCTTAGGAGCTGGGTCAGTTAGACTGATCATCAGAATTGGCATTGGCCCTAGACCTTTCTCTGCCTTGTAAATCAGATTTCCTCTGCTTTTCACCTGACCTGTCACAGGTTTACCAGCAATGTCGGTCTGTTTCAGTAACTCGATGTTCCAGCTATAAAGTAAAACACACAGTATGCAGATGTTACATTTACCTTTTTTACAACTGTGGTGAGTAGAAAAGCATCTCAGGTTGTACAGTATTCACAGCATGCCAAGTCTAACGCTGATGGGCAGAATCTGAGACTACAGTGTGTACAGGCTCAAGGAAACTAGACAGAAGATTGTTGACAGAAGATTGTTGACAGAAGATTGTTGCCTGATTTTTACCTAATGTCAGGTTTGCCAAATCCTCGAGAAACACATGGAAAAAAAAATCTCTTTGTGAATCTGAAGAAATGCAAATTCCACCTCCTACCAGTAAAATTCCTTTGGAATATCCCGGTTGAACAGCATTGATCTGACCATGCTTAAAAGTTCTGTGTATTTTGTAACACTTGATGGGATGCATAATATAGACATTAAAACTTACATGGCTTTCATTTTAGAATTGCCACCCTTCACATTGAATGGAGAGAAGTAGTGCCTTTCATGTGCAGAGGCCTTTGTAATGAGACCACCACTTTCCATAGACTTTACTGTATATGCATATTTCACAGTAGCAACCACATTTTCACCTCTCTGTAATTCAGAATAAATGAAGTGGATATGTATGAGTTCTTTATACTACTTCATAGTATATACTGTATAATTTGCTGCATTTTAAGGAAACGATGTATACACACCTCTCTACTCGTTTTACTTTCTTGAGCCAGTGCCATTCCTTGATATATTTCGGCTCTTTGATGGCAGCTTTTAATGTCAATGTTCTGGGTCACGTATAATTCTTTATCTGCTGCATTCTCTTCAATAACGTAAGCACTGTGACACATACCATGAATTCCCACCTGAGAAGAAATAATAACAAAAGAAACTTGTGTGGTATTGATTAACTTGTCAAATATATATATATATATTTATGACACTGATGACACGGAAGTTTCATACCTCATCAAGCTCATAGATCTGTTGGGTTGTTTTGACTGTAACATGCAGGAACTTTAGAATACCTCGCACTATGTTCACGATCGTATTGGAAACGTCAGGAGCTGTTTTAATGTCAATAACTTGTCCTTTTGTGTATTCAAAAGTGAAGGGTTTGGTGAGTACAGCTGCCAAACGTTTAGTAAGATTTGGTGAGACTTTGAAAGAGTCCTCTCCTGGGATTCCATTAAACTCTTCAAATGATACATTGGTGATCTATATCATTGATAGGAATCATTCACAAAAGTTAACTACAATAACATCTGCAGAGAAAACTAATTGAAAAGTAAAGACAATTAAATTCTTATTGACTGCTTATAATTGATGATATTATTTTTGTTTGCATGCATAATATTGTGCTCATTCTGAGCTAAATATGCTTATCTTGCTAAATTACTGATCGTTTGAACCTTAAAGGATTTAAATAAACTGTATATATTTCTACATAGAACATAGAAGTGAGTACACTGTTACGACATTAAGCATACCTGAAATAGAAATGTTTGTATTGATACTCCAGTGATTTGAAAGTTGCACTGTAGTTTTATTCCAGACTCTGCCAGGCCTGGTGTATCACGCCCAATATTCATCATTCCTTTATATTTATATTCATATGTCTTTTGGGGGTTCAAGGTGGGCTCTAAAATGATTGCAAGTATAATTAAGATACAAGACTATGTCCTATGTGTGGGATTTCGAAATATTTTGTATGCACTTTAAGTTCATAGACAGAAAAGGTTCCTCAAGGATTCTTTGGATAGTTAAAGGCTCTTAATATACTAAAAGGAATGTTCTCTGATAAGAAAATTGTCACCCTCACGATGGACATTTCACCACAATGCCACCAAATTACTTCCTCCCTCAAATTCTAGAACTCTTCCTTGATGGGTAAACTCATTTCCTGTCCTCAACATATAGTACATAAAACACATGGACACTTCTGCAAGGAATGATGCCTTGCCTATTATATTCATTACCTTCTGTATGTTCTTAGCTGTTGTTTACTGGATTAGTCTTTGTGTATTATCCTGCCTTGCAAATGGACCCTAATAACTCCTCTGAGTCCTCTTTGTTACAGAAGGGTTCACATAGTGACATGCTCCAAGTAGTGATACAAGACCTCAGTTCAGTCCTAATAACTCATGATCAACTACTGTGTAATCATGCATAGCAATTAAATTTCCACTGCAATCTAGTAATTCAACTGGGCCTGCAATGGGGAACCTTGAGAACCTTCCCAATCACAACCGAGCACATGTTAGTAACTCAAGCTAACCAATGAACCACTTATTCCTGTGTATTTTACTGCCAAACTAATTTGAAGGCTCTAATTTGAAGG
>JAOTRN010000003.1:16386200-16397602 GCA_028566695.1 Bagroides melapterus | reverse complement strand
CACACACACACACACACACACACACTCTCGATCCCCCTCTCCCTCCTCCCCACATCTTTTACTACGATGGCTTAGGACTGCAGTTGATATGGACAGTTTTGCTCTAGGCCTCCATCAACAGTTGAAAACATCAATAAAATAGACTACATGTTAAAGATTTACTGGTTACACAGTTGTACTTGTTTATTAGTACACAGCCATAGAAGGGATTGGTTTATAATCTGGTGTCACTCAGATGAGGGTCACTTTTGAGTTTAGTTATACTCCAGATACTCCAGATAACTTCCACATTTCTTTCTCATTTGCTCAAGCAAATCTATCCCTAATGAGCAAGCTAGAAGAAATGGTGGCAAAGAACATACTTTGACCAAATATTTAGAACCAGTGGCAGACTGGCCATCTGGAACACCGGGAGTATTCCCGTTGGGCCGCTGGCCAAGGTAGGCCGGCCCAGTCAGTACGGAAATATATTTAAAAATGTCGGAAAACAATAATATTGCGTCTCTTTTCTGCGTTAATCGCACGGGTGCCGCCGACAAAGAGCATGTGTTTGTGTGCATGCAAATGTCTTGCCCTCCCTCCCTATTAATTAGTTTGGTCTATTTCATAAGTGTTCTTAAACAAGCTCCTTCACTTCAAATTTACCGAAGGAGAGGTATTGATCCTTTCGCGGTACAACGAATTTCTCTGAGTAAATAATTAATACTTTCAATGGATGAAAAGGGGGGAAAAAAAGAAAAGGTGGAGCTGAAAAGTTAAGCGAAAAGAAGAAAAAAGCTTTAGAGGCAGATGCTGTGAAATGCTTCAGATCAAGATGATACCCCCTGACTAGCTAAAATATTGTCTTTATAGTTTTATATGTTGTTTGTCTTAATGTTCTTTCCTTTGTTTCTTTGTTTTACAAATATGACCCAATACTGTATATGTTCAGTGATGCTTCAAATAAATGTTTAAATTGCATTTATTTTGTATTGCATTATATTTTTATGCTAGTAAGTGGTGTTAAATATTAGTCTCCACATTAATGAGCCAATGTATTATGATATGGGATGTGGTGGGCTGCTGTGGGCCAGGAAATCCAGGGCCAATTTTTGGTCCCAGTCCGCCCCTATTTAGAACTCATAAAAATACCTAATGAAAGCAATGTTTTTCATTCTTTTCATTTTTTATTTCTATTTGGCTGCCTGCAAAGATAATATTGGGTAAGAAGCCAGTTTAATAAATGGAGTGGTGAAAACAGTGAATCTGCTGAAAGACTGCTAAAGCCTTGCTAACAAATTGTGATTTCCTAGTTATGTGTCATAACACAATGAAAATATGGCTGATATCTTCACTTTTTATGCTTTCCTGTAATAACGGTTCATTAATTTGCATTAAAACCCCTTCCACCCTAGTGCGCCAGGTACCGGAGCCAGGACAAAAATTATTAATCCTTTCTTAATCATACAAATCCTGAATGTATCTACATATGTAGTATACCAGAAGTACGCAAAGAAGCTCCGCTATAAAACTAGAGAACATTTCCACCTATACAGAACACAATTCCAACACCAAGAAGCTACATGAACAGACAGAAAAAAATGCGTAAACATTGTGCACACAAAACAAACTGACACAAGCAATCGGCCACTATACACCATATAAACACAACCAGATTCTTCAGATTCCAACAGTACAAGGATGAACACTCTGTGAGCAAAACTCACAATACCAGAAGCAAAAAAGCACTTATATATATATATAATTCTGGTAATTAGAATAAGTATATAATACAGTATGTATATATAGACAATAGCAAGAGGCTCAAAAAATACTCCTAGGACTTAACAGATTAAATTTGCCTCAGGTAAAATGTTGACAATATATTTTAACATACTGTTGCAAAGCTGCTAAATAATCATGAATCAAACATCCAATTACAAATTAATAAATAATATACTATATTAAAATAATAAAAGCAAATACAAAAAATACAAAGGAATGTTCTGTGTGGTAATCCTGACACTTGCAAGCCTATATCTATTTATTTATTATTCATAGCATCAAATCATTGAATTGAGAAACTCAGCTTCCAGGAACAAAAACACTTCACTGAATGACAGCAAGCTCCATTATTCTAACAGCTTAAACCAGCTTAGAGCAGCATTTTCCCTTAATACATTTTACTCAGCTATATATTTTTTCAATAATTTATTTAAATTATATTTTCATAACATTTTAAAATTATTTATTCACAACTTGAAATATACTTTTTTCCAATTTACTCCATGGACAGGGTAAAATATACTGCAGTCATACATGAAACAAAAGAAATCACTCACCTACGCACTGTCTGATTCCATCTCCAGAAAAACCTCGCCTGCAGAAACACTGTTTGGTGTCACAAGTTGCGTTCTGGTGACACGATTCACAGATTCCTAAAGCTTCGCATGGACCCAGCACAATTGAAAGCCAGGCTTTTTAAGAAAAAAATCCCAAACAGAATTGATTGGAAATTGATTGTCGAGATGTCATGAGAGTTTGACGTGAACTCAATTAGAATAGTTTTCATAAAAGGCGTCCTACCTGATAAAAGTAAGAGTTTCATTGATCTGTTGAGGAAGAACTCCATTTGTGCCATGAGACTGGATCACTTTTTACCAAAGGCACTGTGTGACTGTGTGACATGCATCATTTCCTTTCATCAGTTTCCTGTTTCTCCAATCCTGACCCTTCCTGTCTCAGTCCTCAATCAGCTCCCACAGACATGGTAAAGAGACACTGCAGTAATGCAGGACAAGACTGGGATTCGATTAAAAAAATTAATGGGGATTTTAAAAGAATTGGTAGTGTATCTTACTTTCAAGTTTAAACCCAGAAACAAATGTACTTGCACTTAGACAGGAAGCTAGGAAACTAGAAACTAGGAAAACTACAGTGAAACAAATTAGAATTCCAGTTTTTATTCTTGCAGGAAAGCACATGAAGGAGATCTATACAGAAACAAACCTATCAAGTAAAATAACAAAAGACAGTTGCTGGTAATCGTCAGGGTGGAGCTGGAGCAGCAGGAAGACAGGAAGTGGAAAAAGACCAAAATAAAATACAACACAAACAGAAGACAAACAAGAGGCGGGTCCAGACTCCTGTCTAACACTCCTGTATTATTTTGTGTCATATGCACTGCTGAGATTGAGGCCTGACAATGGGGCATAATGAGAACCAGGGGCAGGACCAGAATAATGGGCAGGAACTGAACCTGGGCCAGAGCAGGAAGAGCAAAAGGGCAAAGTGCAGAGTGTAGCACATGATCAGCAGCTAAAATTGACAATGAGGATGGCAGAGTGCCTGAGATGAACACTGGGGAATTTTGAAAGGATATGCATTTGGATAGTTGAATGTCTGAAATGGACACTGAGGAAGAGTCAGGTGCTTGACTTGCACACTGACAAATGCTTCAGGGACAGAGCAGGTCAAGAGCTGAAGACGATTAAAGCTGATATAGCAATACAGGATGCAACTCATACAGACAAAATAAAAAAGGGGTTTGACTGGGGCAGGTGAAGGAAGAGAGACTATGGCTAGGACAGGTAAGAAAGAAGAATGGCCACAACTTGGACTAGTTAACAAAGAGAAGCTACAGTATGACTGGGACAGGCGAAGCCAGAAAGAATAGAATTTGGAAAGGAGAAGTGAGGCAAGGACAAGGAAAAGTGAAGGAAGACAGGCTAGAACATGGACAGGTAAAGATGAAAGCATATATCTAGGATGTGTGACATAAAACAGGCTACAAGACTACAAGTGAAAATGAGAGAATAGAACTAGAGACTGCAACTATGGCCAAAGAACACAGGAGTGACACAGGTGAAAAAAACAGAGACCATGACTGAGACTGGTGAAATAATAGAGGTTGCTGTATCTAGGGTTTAGAAAAATAGAAAGTAGAAACAAGTGGAGCAGGTATCAGCAAAATCAAAGGCAAGAAAATAAACTTAACATTTCAGTGGATAGTATTATTACATCAAGATAACTAACATGTACAGAGAATTTACTTTAGTCACACATTAACAAACCTTTTCCACATTTTAGTGATTTTCTTGCAGCAAAATATATCTACACTACAGACATGAGAATACACCAGTGCTCTCATATAATATTTAATGGTTTAATGTCATAAGAGTTTAATGTACTACTATTAAAAAAGTTCTATTAATGTGAAATTGCAAGATTCTTACTTGCCATAGACATTCACAAAACCAGAAGCGGATATTCTGTCTGGGTGAAACTGAGGACACTCGTTGCTTTACATTTACAGCATTTGGCAAATGCCCTTAATCCAGAGCAACTTACGTTTATCCAGCTGAGGGTTAAGAACCTTGCTCAAAGTGGCAGCTTGGCCGTGCTGGGATTTGTACTCACAACCTTCTGAGCAGTAGGTCAACGTCTTAACCACTGACCTGCCACTGCCACTGCACACTGTCAATCCGAGTGACACCAGATATGCATGTGCTTATTGGTTCATGTGTACAGAAGGGGGCAGTTAGTGCTCTCCTTCAAGTGAATTCAGCTGCTATACGATGCATGAGCAGCAGTTTGATAAGATGTCATAGAAAAAGGGGCTTTTTTTAAACCCCTGTTGCAACTCTACCACGATTACTATGACTACTACTATAGTTACTAACACCATAAAATAATAAACTGAACTATTGTGATCTGGATTGCCTTGTTCATTCAAAAATGCTGTGGATGTATTTATTTTATTTAGCTTTTCAAACTGTTACTCCTAACCTTCATAGTGTTGAAGCTTGATTGTTTTGTGTAAATGGCCCAGGCTGGTTCCATGCACAAGATTTGAATTACTGGATGTGTCAATCAACACAGTGTAAATGTTAGAGCAATAAATGACAGAGCTGTATTTCAAAACTGCAGGGCATGCATGGTCCATGTTTCTGGAAGAAATGTGTATTTGCAGATATAAAAGGCATGGAGCAGATGAAGGCCAACCTCCAATAAGAAGCTTGATACAGAGACCATGACGCCATTCTCCCCAACAATGTGGAAAAAAAAGCCTTTTTTATATAGCACTCGGTTTGAATAGTTTATTAAACATGGCTTATTTTCAAGTTAAGAATCTTAGCTGACAGGAACAGAACCTGGAAAAAGAAGGTCTCTAATATTGTAGCCAGTCTGCCTCGAGCTTTGATGTGCTGTGAATTCTGCAATGCTTTTCTGCTCACCCTGGATTTAAAGAGTAGTTATTTGAGATACTGCAGCCTTCCTGTCAGCTCCAATCAGTGAGGCCATTCTCCTTTGATCCCTCACATTAACGGAGAGTTTATGCCTGTAGATCTGCTGCTCATGGATGTTTATTTTTTGCTTCATTCTGTGTAAACTTTATAGACTGTTCTGCTGAATATCCAAACAGATCAGCAGTTCCTGAAACATTCAAACCAGCCCATCTGGCACCAAAATCCATGCCACTGTCAAAAATAACTGAGATCACATTTTCCCCATTCTGGTGTTAGACGAGAACATGTACGAAAGCTCTTGTATCTGTAAATGCATGATTTTTTTATGCATTGTGCATAAATAGAATTTACTAATTTAACACCAATTTTAGCACGTGAGCATAAATTCTTTACGACGTGTGACGCATTGTTGTAGTCTCCAGCAAAATCGCTCTGAGAATATGATACGGTGAAAATGATAAGATGAAGATCTCAAAGTTCAAACAAAGGTAATATAAAGACGTTTTAGATGTAACGCTGTGTAAAGGCGCATCCCAAAAGACCCATTCATTTTAGTTATATATGCTGCAAATCTCAACACTGTGAAATTATTTTATTATTTTAAGTCTGAAGGGGAGTTTGACAGTCTGGTATAGTCAGGGAATAAATTGTTTTTAAATATATGAGATGAAAACAAAGGAAAATTGACTCAAGGGGGAGAAATATATTGAAAGTGTAATAGAGCTGTTGTGTTGGGTAAATGCCTGGTAGACAAATAAATATGACATACACTGCTGTGAAGCTTCTTATCCCACAGCTTATTCCTGTGTGGTTTCTGGGAGCAAAATGAAAGCCTGGGAGGGGCAAGCTTCCTCAGGCCTTAGAACAATAAGACGGGAACACTCGAACGCCAGACTTCCTGAAAGTGTATCACGCTGCATGCCCTCAATAATTACACCCTCTTCCTCTTAGAGTCAAGACTCAACAGTCTCGGGAGAGATGTGAGCAGTGTCAGGATATATTAAAGCCCCTAAGATGTTATTTTTTCTCACTGAATCAAAAGTGAATATCATTACAGTGTGTCGTATCACACGGTGTTGCCAAAAGAATTTGATAAATTGCAAAACTTGTGGAGCAAATGTACACAACTGTGGAGCTCTGGAATCTCATAGAATCAAAATAATTTTATAACATGGAAATGTGAGCACTACAGTGGAGCATTGGGTAACACTGTTGACTCCCATATATAAATCCCATCCTGAGCTTGTGCTACATGTAGGTTTCCTCTGAATCTTCAGTTTCTTCCCACCTCTCAAAAACACGTATGTAGGTGAAGTGGATATGCTAAACTCTAAACCTAAAATATATATCTCTGCTACCCAAATAAGGCTCCTGATCCACTACGGCCCTCCCCAGGAACAAGTGATTAGTGAAAAAAAAAAAACAACTAATGAAAATAGAGGTCATATAGTGGTTTAGGGAGGCATGTTGGCTTAGTGGTTGCTATAGTTGTCTAAAATCTCCAGGGTTAGGGGTTTGGTTCCCACCTCCACCCTGTGGGCACAGTGCCTGCCTGTTAACCTGTGCTTCAGGGATTTCCTCTTGTTATTCTATCTACTTTCCCTGCTCCAAAGACATAAGCTATATGCTGATTAGCATCTCTAAATTGTCTGTAATGTGTGAGTGTATGTGTGTGTGTGATTGTGCCCTGTGATGGATTGGCACCCCATCTAGATTGCCCCCCACCCTGTGCCCTGAGTACCCTGGGATGGACTCCAGGTTTTCCACGACCATCTGTAGGATAAACAGTAAGGGATGGATAACCTGATTTTTTTTTTTTTTTTTTTAAATCACCCCTTTTTTTTTTTTAATTAAAAATCATTTTATTTGGGGACCAAATCTGTCATTATAGGCAATAGTGAACTTTTTTCCTTTTGTTATATTTCTATCTTAAATAAGAGCTGATCATTAACATATTAAAATTTTAAATGAACCACAGAGACTTCTGAGTAGTTTTTAACAACTGGAAACACTGTTCGAATTTATCACTTATCTTATCACTTTGTTCCCATGTGAGTCGACAGAAGTGGTATAGATCCACATATATTTTCTCTTCCTTGCTGTAACCTGTTGATTACTGACCCAGTTGTGTGTAGATCTATGATCTGTATCATTACTGTGAGTGATTACTTCATGACTAGTGTTTGTAGCACTCCTGAATGTGAGGACTTACTCCAGTCACAGTGTTTGTTTATGTCTCTGAGTTTCTGTGTAAGTGTATGCAAACTATGTCTTTTTTTTTGTTCTTCTATCTGTTTTTGCTCCTTCTGTCAGTTTGGGGAAATAGACTTGTCATTTCATTTAACGCCTCTATGTACGGTTTTGTTTCTCACTTCTAAGACATTTTGGATAAAAGCATCTGCTGTATGAATAAACATAGATGTAACATGGGAGAAGTGTTTCAGATCTGACTGCTTAGTCCAGATAACAAACAAGAGCTCAATCTGTTGTCTTTTATATTCCATTTGAGTTTTATTTATTTCATAAAATATTGTGTGCATGGGTCTAATTTGTTGTTTGTCTATACTTGGCAATGTTGTGCGTCCTTCGCTTAATTATTTATAACCTTTAGACCTAGCTTTTAAGATGAGCTTTGTTCACTGTTCGACTGTACACCTCAAATGAAAAAGCATTCAGATTATTTTCACTATCGCTAATGTGCTTAATTGTTTACATTTTGATTTATTATGCTATTGTGCATATGCAATGTCTTACCATGGTTTACATTATCATTACATTCTGCCATATTTCCATAAGTTAGCATCATTTGGCAAATTTTTAATTTTTTTTTTTTTTGTAAAACTGTTTTTTTTAATATTTTCCATGACTGTGATGTACAGGTGGAGCGTTACATACTACAAATCAGTTTTCTTTTGTGGAACCAAGAACAATAGCACCATCAACGGACATAAGAAAATAATTCCTACCTAAGCTATACATCTAGATTATCCTGCAAAAAAGCTTGCACTGATCAAGTGCTATTTTAAAAACTACCAAATAGTGAGGCCAAAATGTACATTTTCTCAGCTTTTCAAGTATATACCATTGTAAAAGTACTATTTTTTATTTGTTTATTATTAACTGTCTCTTGCCATTGATATAGGCTATTGCTGTTGACAGCACAGTGGAGAACTATTTTCTATTCTCTCTGCTAGGAAATATATATGAGCGTCTGGATCACCCGAGTCTGAATGCAGAAAAGCCCAGAGTAAATATTGATAAAGCTTTTGAACTTTTGATATTGCCAACTTGGAATAAGACCCAAAGTGAGTTTGTGCAACTAAAAGTCCTGCTGATTCTCACAGAGACAGCAGTGCTCTACATCAGTGTAGGAATCTGATAGGATAAGCCTGGAACTTTTCTCATTAACGATTTACCAGTGAGGTGATTAGCTATTTTAATTGACGGCAGGATTTGGAAAATATATAACCCATGCTGAGTGTTAATTACTCCCACATTTATATTTCTATTAAAGGCCTGTTTCTACTCCATAAAAATATCAGGACAGATGAGAACACTTTTGTGTATACATGATATGATACTGGTTAAAGTGGCAGCACATCTTTTCTGAGTTGGTCTTTACTCTCAATTCTAAATTCCTAATATCAGAAAATTTAACTTCTTGGATTTCAAACTATTTTCTTTCATCTGTTTCTGCCTCCAAAATAGCAAAGGTTTCAACAAAGACAGAAAACACATTTCTGGTACTATGTCTAATATGGGATTAATGAGATGTATTAATGAAATCTAATTTTATGTCATTTACAAAAATGTCACTGCATGGCAAAGGAAATGAGAGAACATGATCTGATTGAATAATCACACCTCTTGGTAATGTATTATATTCCAAACAACGCCACTACTTACCATATTACCACCTGCACTGATTGCACTCACAAATTGTGAAAATGGCATAACAGCCATATTTTGCCTTTTTATTTTCGCATACATCATTTAGCATCCTAGCAAAATTCCAGTTTTTCCAACCTATTAGATAAACAGACTGTTTGCAGGATGGCCAGGTTTGCTAAGCAAGGCCCTTATCTTGGTTTATAAAAAAGCACTAACATGGCATCATTTGACCTTTACCGTAATTTGTTTCTGTGCCCCTAAAGGTGAACCCATTAGTCGTCCGTATCAGATCCACCTACATGCACATTCCTAATCTTTGAATTTGGAGGTGCTTCTGTAATTCCATTTTCCGCTGCACTTTTATAGGTCAGGTCAACGGTTTGCAGATGCCAATGCTGTAAATTAGATCAATTTGTACAATAGAAAACAATTTCTTTCACTGTGTTTTTCTGCCTGGCTAAAAACATTTAACATGATGTGTCTTCTCTCATAAAATGCCCCATTTGTTTTTAGTCAGCTGTAATGAATGTGTACAGTGGAACTCAATTAAGTTGCTTTGATGAAAAAAAAAATCAAATAATGTAGAACAGGGAGCATGGTGGCATGTTCACAATTATTTTCATTATATTTCTTTTGCTAGTGTGTTAATAAGACATCAGAATGTTGGACTGGAATGAGATGCATGCACATCGATTACTGATATGTTGATACTGATGCTGCGGCTTATGCTACGGCTACATGCCTCCTGAAAATAAGAGCCTTTTGCATCCAGTAGAGGCTGCTCAAGTCCTACTCAATATTAGTATTCTGTACTGATTCTAGTGCCCTAGAAGAGCATCCCAAAAGGGACTCACAGATAATAAGCTCCCAGTACCTCTTCCTGTTTTTGTCTTTATTTAATAAAACAGAGCATTTTGACTGGCATACAGAGCTATGCAGTGTGGTGCACTTCTTCATTTTCTGTATAATAATAATAATAATAATAATAATAATAATAATAATAGCAACAAAAATGATTAATAATAAATTTGTGTTGTTATTCTTATTATATTATTAATAAATAATACCACTACTAATACTAATACTAATAATATTATTGTTGTTGTTATGATGATGATGATGATGATTATTATTATTATTATTATTATTATTATTATTATTATTATTATTATTATATTCTCAAATAAAAAAATACTACTACTATAAATGCTTTAATAAAATTTTTCCATAATATTTTTTTCTTTTTCTTTTCTTTTCTTTTCTTTTCTTTTCTTTTCTTTTCTTTTCTTTTCTTTTCTCTTTAAATACCCTACATATAATGGTACAGCCAGTTCGGAAGATTTTAGCCATTTCCTATAAATGTCTGAACAGAGATGCCCGAAAATTCCCAAGACCCTTCCTTAAATATTTTAAAAGCTATATTTAGTAAACCTCTACAATCCTATCCGAGTTCACCCCTCTTCATATGTCTCTAAATGGGATTGTATCCTTTATTAAAACAGTCCACAGACACGGCTCGGATAAACGCATCGCTCGGTGAGTCTCAAATACACGTTGATTAAAGCACATAGAGCCAAATAATCATTTTCTTGTACCTACACACATAATAATTTGTACTTAAAAAAACAACAACTATTATTTGTCTTTATTTTGAGAAATATATATAGATTAAGAACCCAGTTTTATGTTTTTCTTTATAGTCAATTGGCAACAGTTTAATGAGTAGCAAAATTTCATTAGAATTGTGTATAAAGGTGTTTGAATGAATGCTTAACAAAAACAAAAAACAAACATTTATTTATTTATTTATTTATTTATTAATATCCTTACCCATACCCATAGTTTCATAATTCATTATTGTTCAAATCTATTTACTTTTTTGTACATGCACATCCAGTATATTCTCCATATATAAAATAATATCATATACATGTATATTATGTAAAGAAACTTGTGAATGTCTACCATTTTAATAGGTATTAAAAAACAAGGTGTGTGTTTTAAAGGTAAGACTAGAGGTATTCAAGGTAACATCAAGATAAATAAGAAAGTCTTATATGCTATATGGACACATACACAAAGGTTGTTTGATTACCAAAACAATATTTGAAACATGACCTTTATTAATTAATTCATCCTTTTCTCAGTCTAGTATAAAGGTGCTGTATCAAAGACTTGTCTTACATTGACCAGGTCACTATGGTTGTATTATAAGTATGTTCAAATATTATATATCAACTGAAGAATATTGAATAAAATATGAGCAATTATTGAAAAATATGA
>JAOTRN010000003.1:16338415-16348572 GCA_028566695.1 Bagroides melapterus | reverse complement strand
AGAGAGAGAGAGAGAGAGAGAGAGAGAGAGAGAGACATGCTGTTCATTCATATTCACACTATTAACACACTGGCACCTGAGCACGGTCCCCGCTCCCCCAGTGTTGTGGATGCAGCCGGTGACAGCAGGAGCTGAAGGGAGGTCAGTTGACAAGATGTCATAGCAAGCCTCTGATCATTGGGTTGTAATTAGTGCCTTGTTGCTCTCAGATGTGTCTATAGCCGAGTAGCGTCGGCGGCGAGTAAAATAAGAGTTGTAGAGCTCTGACGGCAAACCCTGGCCCCGTTCCAGAGCCTCTCAAATCGCTTCCTTTTCTCATCTCCTTTCCTTCATGTCACATGATTGGTGAAGCAAAAATGGCAGAATTGCTTGTGGATTTGCTCCCAGAAAAAGACAGGACACTTCTTTTGAGTGTTAGAGTTCAGTCTCTTATCTCTGGGCTGGGCTTTCTGGGCTCACTGGACACTGGGACATGTGAAGTACTGTTTTTTTATGGCTGCAGCTGGTGTGTATTCTGTCTATGTCACCGTCGCTCCTGAAGGATGGGAGTACAGAGATGTCTAACTGTCTCTGTTTTATGAGGCAGATGTAACATTTGTGTGTAAAAATGTCCACACTTGTCTGAGGTGAATTACGCTTTAATCTACGTAATATATTCTCGCTGTTGTAATGAAAAACATTATGTACATATGCGATGGAATAAATACTTCTTTTAATAGCTTTTATTTTTTAATAGAATTTCATTCTGGAACTAGAAAGTAGAATTATAAATAGAGACTCAACCCAACAGGCATAGACTAAACGTATGCTCGTTGTGTTGAGTCTCTATTTATAATTCTACTTCTTAGTTTCAGAATGAAATGCTATTAAATGCATATAGAACATAAAATTAGTTTGTTTCACAGTTGAAACATTTAATAAATGATTTAATTGTCCTTAGCAGTTTAGCTTAAAGCATTACAGGTTATGTGCGTTTGTATGTGTATGTTAAAGCACAGTGCACTTGGTATTAACCCCACTAAAGGCAACATTTCTTACTTGCAGTTTATCAGCAGAATTACCATCTTATTTTACAAGTCATTTTCCAGTGGTGGAGAGGGGGAAAACTAATTAAGCCTCAATAAATTAATAGGGCAGGAATTTTCCAGCAATTTCTCTTTGTCACAAAACTCCACCACGCATTGTGCACCATGCTTTATCACTTAAGTGCCTGAGACCAATAAACACAAAATACGACGTCGGTCTCTTCCAAAATGAATGTGAAGTCTCTGTAGAGTGTGTTAAATTGCTTTCACCCCCTTAGCTGACCCTCTGAATAGACAGTTAAATTAAGTACACTGACGACTCTTGCTTTGCTTTTTGATTCAAATAATTGGACATTCTAATAAGCCAAGGAACTTTTTATTAATTCTACAGTAGACCTTGACCATATTTTACTAGATAATACTTAATAACCTCACTTTAAAATGCCCTGTACTTTGAATTGGTATGATATTTACTGTAACCTTTCAAAAATCAATATGAATCAACTGAAATAAACAAATCAACCAAAACTAACACATAAATCCCAGGACCAGGTGTCTCTCCATGTTTTAATGGCTCTGTTGCTCTTTTTTGCCACTCAGGTGACATAGCTCACTTTAGGGACACTGCTTGCTGGAAGTACTTCGCTGGAGTTCTTTTCAATCAAGTGGTTAGACCACAGTGCAGGGAGCTGGGGAGGCCCCAACCTCGCTCAAGAATATTACCAACTCACACAACCTGCATCTTCACAGTTATTGCTTTCCAAACTTGCTACTCTGCAACAAAATGCCTGAAAATATTATTAGAACTGCTGGACGTCTCCCAGTTGTGTGAACTAACTGATTGCTCTGTTGTCCTGTAACCGTATGGTACTGCTTCCTGTGTTGCACAATGTTGTATTTCCATTCTTTCTGGGATCTCTCTGGAATGGTTTTATGACATAGATTAAGCATAGGATCACCATTGATGGTGACGTTCGGTTCACATTTCCCACCAAGCTTCACAAATATTTCTCTGCTGGCCTTCATGCCGCCATCGCAACCTGACAAGATATCATTAGAGCTGCTAGCACAAAAAAAAACAAAACAAAACAAAAAAAGCTTCTTTTGAGTTCTTTAGAGAAGTTGTTCTTTCTCACTCTATCCCCAATTGGACAGCCACCAACTGGAAACAGTGAAAGCTAATAGATGGAAACTCTGAGACACACAAAGTGACTTATCATACAGCATACAGTGCAGCATCAAACCCTTGGTGGAAAGTGCTATCTACCCTCTTCAACATACATGAGATCACAGATAGCTGTGATTGGTTAGTGTTTCTTTCACTGAGAGGGAAGAGAGAAAGTATTCCAAACCCACCATGAAAATCAATTTTGCTCCTTATAATCCCTCCCCACGGCTGTGGCATCACTGGAATTTCAACTTACACTTTTCTGTTGTGCCACACGGGACCCATAAGTTCTTAGAAGAGATAAGAGATAAGATTTTCTTCCCAAGGGGGTTTGAATCAGACCTCACTCTTATAAAGAAACACTTTGTCGTGTGGTTCCACCTTTAAGTATTCTGGTAGAGCATTGGCAATCAACAAAAACTCTAAAGGTCTAGCTACATAAAACTCCTTAAAACGATGTGGATAAGGAGCTAACATGACTAAATGATGACAGCAATTCCCTTTTAACGCCTGCTGATTGGTTCACATCTACAAATAAGCACAGATTTGGCCTCTGAGCAGATGAGACATTTGTTTTGAACCTAAAGTGGAGAATAAGCATGTACTTCTCTATCCAATCTTTAAACATTCTTTTTTTTTGTCTGCAGAAATCACTGAAAACTCTTCCTTTCCTCAAATGCCTTCAGATACATCATTTACATAAATAGATGTGATTGGCTTCAGCAGAGGATCTGCCACAGAAACTGATGGTTTTGCATAGCTTCTTTTTTTTAGTGCATCTTTTGATCCTCTGACATATTTTCCTGGTTCTAGATCTTGACCACGCTTTGCCAGTCGATGACCCCTGCCCTAGAAGCACAAGCTTAAGGCCCTGAGGATTTTAAGCAGCTTGTTGTTGCCTGAATTGTTCTTTGTTCAGACTGTCTTTATTGGAACTGTCATCTGGTTCTGGTTCCATCCGTTTAGTGTTTCCCAAACTGGGATGATGTCACATTTCACTCAAGGCAGCCATTAGTCATTGCTAGTCTTGCCATTATTATACTATGATATAGTGGTGGCACAATGGACATGGTGAAACACGGCAAGTGCAAAAAACCCTTTCCCAGCTTGGTGAGCTGATTTATGTGGATCAAAGCGATGTATCATTTGTCATGCACTATGCATTATTCTGTCCTTAGCGTCTCTACATAAACAACATGTCTAGTAATTCGTCAGTCCGTACGCTACAGTCCTGTTCTAATTATTGCCTGAAACTCACCTTCAGAGACATGTATGCGCTTTTCTTCCAACTTTGAGGGCTAAATTATTATAGGTGAAAATCATTTGTTATTTGTCTGGCTTCACTTATTGAATACTTTTCAAACTACATGAAACTGTGCTTGGATTCTTTATATAACCAATAAGCAAGTTGTTTACTGATCTGATCTGCTGTGGCCGTGATCTCCTATCCTTTACTATGGTAAAGCAGATCTACTTAATTTCCTCTCCTCTTCCCAGAATAAAATGAGCTTCACTCGTACTATTTTCTGCCAGAGAAGCTCTTACCTACTGCACAGCAGTGGCCAGATAGTCTAACCCCACCCAGTAGATTATGATTAAGAGAAGGACATATCAGTGTGCACCCCTAATGACATGTTCGAGATTGAGGAAAATGACTTAGAAGATTGGGGATCAATTCTGTTAATCGGCCACAACATCAGCCTCATCTCATTAGGTTAAATTTCGTCCTGGCAGTAATGCTCTTATTACAGTTGGACTCCAAAACACTAGCCGTGTATGTGGTCTGAGCTCTCAGTGCCCTCTACCCTCCTGGCAGACCTTTCCGCAGACCTTTCACTGTGTATGTGGGTAGCGGTGCCAATCCTTCCTCGGCTGCCAGGTGCAGGCACAGTTTGGTCCCGGTCCAGCCTCAGAGAAATCCACATTTCCCACTACAGCTCACCACATCCCTTAGGATACGAACACATCTGTGTTTGCCCTTCTTTTCCAATCCCAGTACCCGTTTTTTCTTTTGCACAGAAATGTCATTTGCAAACACTACCACCAGATACACTGGTTTTGCCTCGCAGAAATCCGAATGAAGTTCTTGCTGTTTTTAATATCCTCCTAATATGTTTTTTTTTCCCCCTCTGTAAATTATTGGCGCTGCATAATCAATTAAAGTGTAAGAAATTCTCCTTTGTTTCAACAGTTTCGAGACTCATAATGCAAGTCACTGTCATACATTTATATCAGTTGCCTTCCATCCGTGCAGGCCGTAGTAAAATGAGACTAGTCAGGTCTTAATGTAACCAACAAAAGCCGGATACAAAATCCATACAAACTCAATTAGGAATCAATTTGAGTTTGTGTCAGACAGTCTGGTGCCAACAGAAAGGGTTTTCTATCAGCTTATGCGCTAGGAAAAAAAAAACGCAAACGCTTTTCATTTAAATATTTCACATGCTTTTGCTTTAGAGTATCTTAGGCGATGCTCTTTTGTTGTTTTGCCTGCATGCTGTCTTGTTATTTCCCCTCATGGGTCAATCCGCATTCGATGTTCGAAGATAAGTGCGTGGAGAACATACTGTACCTTTAGAAGAAGTGAGAATTCTGTGTCTGTTGCTGTTGGATACAAAAAAAAATGTATCTTGCTTTCCAAAGACATGATGAAAGAAAAAAAAATCACAGTGCTGTTTACAGAGAGGCCATATTAACAGAGCAGTGCTGGTAGAAGGCGCTATGGAGAATATGTGTGTGGTAGAAAAAAAGTAAGTGTAGGTTTAACAACACAGCATTCATAGATGGAAGTCAAAAATAAGAATAAAATGTATGGTCCAAATAAAAAAATAGTGAGGAAAAAAAAGCAAAAACAAAAAAACAAAAACAGCTCTTTTACTCTGGAAAACATAATCTGCCCATGACTTCTCATATTTATGTACAATATCTTCCCTGTACCTTTTTTAGCCTGGGCTTTATAGTAAGAATGTCTTCGGGTGGGTTTTTTTTTTTTTTGGTCTGCTTAGAAGCACGGTGCGGCACTCTCGGGTGCTTTGATTCCCTGATCTTTCAAAAAACAAAAGCAACACTCCTCAAATGTTCCAGTCTCAGTCCTCTCAACACCCCCCCCCCCCCTGCTCTTTTGCAAAATATGCCTTGCTTTTACTGTGTTCTCTTTTCTGCATAGCTTGTTATAAAAGCAAAGCTAATTGTCTGAGTGTCTATGACAATCCTCCGCTGAGAGGTTCCATTGCCGTGTCTGCCCAAGGATGCCTCGGAAAGAACGACGACGGCCGTAGATGAGAGAATCGCAAAAGAAAGAGAAACAAAATGGATGACAAGTTGACTAAAAAAAAAGCCACAAGAATTTGAATGCATATTCGAGACATTTGTGTGCATGTAGGAATGAAGGTATATTATGAATATTTCTTTCAGTTATTTTCTCTTTAATTGCTCACTCAAATGTTTCGGGAGCTTCAATGCTCTGATGATGTGAAGAATGTCATGGTTGTATTCAGCATATTTGATGAATAAATTTCAACAGGAGAGCAATAGTATATTAGTTCACGACTAAACATTCAGAGTCGCATCGTCCGGAGCTAATTGTGTGCGATGATGAATAATGCAGCAAATACCTGAGGAATATGAAGCGAGGTCTGTTGAAAGAGGACAGAACCATTCTCTAGATCAGGAGTTCTCAAGTTTTTTTTTTTTTTAACCAAAAATTCAATTAAATTATGTAATTAGTTCTGTAGACATCTTCTAAAGCACATAGCTTTATTTCTTTAACATTGTTTACAAAAATATTTCATCTATTTATTAGAGTCATAGAGATGTTTCTTCTGGAAATTTCCACAAGCACAAAAGATCCAAACTGACATCTTGTTTTAGAGTTAAGGGAGTTATAAGGAAACCCATTCGATCCCAGTGGAATAGAATAATAACTAAGAAGAATTTACTAATAAATAATACTTTGATGGTGGTGGGTTGTGATTTACACCACTGTAACTGAATACAAAAATCACTGACCCTCTGGCTAGGCTTCATAGATTCTGAGAACATTACTTTAGCCGGATGACGATGAAGAAAATGAGAAAATTATACAGACTTCAGTTCAGTTGAGCTCGGCTTCTGTTTGTAATCAGGGCTTTTACTTCAAAACAGACACTCGAAGATGCAACCAGGACTTCCTACAAACCAGAATGTTGTCTCAGAAACCGTCGCTATGACCAGAGCGAGATCATAATACTTGTGGCTTGGATAATGTCTAAGCTGCTAATTTGACCCAATTATTGGTTGAAAAACGAGCTTTTATGATATGAATGATATGTTCGTATCCATGCTTAACATATGACTAGCAAATGTAGATGGAGAGCACCAGCATTGCTTTTGCGATATTGCCCATATTATCCCTGCGAATTCATTTCAATATTTTATTTGCTTGACGAATAACAGAGCGTGGCTGCCCTCGATCAAATCTATGGGTGAAAGTCGGTGAGTGGTTTCATTTTGAAAGCTGTTTGGTGAAGAGAGGAATAATATACTCCAGGCAAGGCACATTTCAAAAAAAGGCTGTCTACACTTCAGATTTGTGTGAGTGTGTTGGGTGGGGAGTATTTGGGGGTGGGGAGGGCTGGGTTGGGGGGACACACACACTACGAGCATTAATATTAAGATTTGCTCAGAAATTTCTCAAGGGCTACAGAGTGATGCAATTGGACCGTTCATCTGCTCTGCCTTTCCATTGGTGCCCTATATATGGAAGAATTCCAACCAATGAATGACAAGTGACTGATGACGTCACTGGCTTTATTCTACACACTACACGCGCCTCTCGATTTCTTTTTATTTCGAGCCAAAGTAGCATTGGCATGAGCTATGTGCACACAAGAGAGCCACATTAGCGTTTGAGGAGGTTTTTCCTGCATCCTAACATTTATAAATGACATCCTCAACCTTTGAAAGAAAAAAAAAACAAAAACGCATGCTAATTGCTCCAAATGCCAGATGCCTAGTTTGTTTATTCAGGTTAACATTTAGTTCCTGCTGGTTGTTCTGTTGCAGGAGTCCCGCTGTTTCACGCATCAGCTCCTAAACAAGCAGGCCCTCTCCAGGGGCCGAACTCAATCAAATAACGTACACTGTAGCCTTACGGCAGCGTACCGAGGTACTGCCACTGAACAAGCAAGCTATATTGCTTCCAGACAACCTGAATGCACATTTACTATGTAGTAAAACAACACTGATTTTTAAACACTCACACTTTGATGTTGCGTCGTGTCATATTACGACAATATGTACAGTAGTTTGAAATAGACCTTAGGCGGAAAGAGTGAGGAAAAAAAAAATCATTCAAGTGTACTCCGTATTCTCACGCGGTTTCTACGGGTTAACAAAGTTTGACAGGGAAATGGGCAGCGATCTGAAATGTGGATTATTTCCATTCGAAAGAGGACTCGGTTACTGCGTGTAGCCGTTTGAGATTTTGTTGACAAGGGTATCTCTTGTGCACTGTGCCCATTGTAGTTTTACAAAAGCAGAATTAACATTAAAATCAGAGTGGTTGAAGGAAGGCTCCGCTGCACAGTGAGCCGTTCCTATAATCCTATCTTCCTAATGGAGTCAGTGTGAAGCCTGAGCAGCAGGGATGTCTTTTGTGGCAAAAATGAATTTCGGGCTCCGAACCATACAGAGGTCATTCTCTTTTGCTTGAGTTATATCCTCTGGCTGTGTTTACAACTGCTTGCTGGTAGGTGGTATTTTTCAGGGCAAATCTCAAATTAATCGAATGGCAGTTATCGCTCTTGCTGGGGAAACGCAAACGTTTTCGCTCTTGCCATTCTTTTGCTTTTAAACCTGGAGGACTAATGTCGAGACACTGACCAAAAACAAAAGATATTTACACCAGTCATACATCAGGTAAAGTATGTTTTGGTTTCTAAAAACTTCAGTGCAAATGAAAACGAGCGCAACAAAAGTGTTTGTGCAGTTGATTAACGGTGCTGCGTGATTAAGGCCTTGGATATGGTTCAGCACTATGGCTGAATGCCAAATATTGCTGTACAGTCGGAATTAAGGACATGTATATCCTCATCCTCAGACATAGCGTGAGTCATTACATATAGTTTTTAATTTAGCACTCGTAAACATTATTATACACTGCACCAAAATCTATTCGCAGCAAACAATTAGTGTGTGCCTCATTTTCTGGAAAAAAAAGTGTAACAATGTAATCACAAGATTCGATTTTTGCTCTACTTACACAAATTCTCATAAGGCCAAACAATTGTAATGAAGATTAGCATAATACTCTAAAGCTGTGTATTCATTTTGGCCATTTTATGCATTGCTGAACAGCCGCTGAATATATTTATAACAAGAATGCTTTATGGAAATAACTTATATGTATTTGGAATTGCACTCTTTAATACGAGTCCAAAGAAGTTGTTTTAAATTAGGAGAATTAATACGAATTAATAAGAACGAGGCGCTGGACAGACAGTAAATTACAATTATGCTTGTGTATGAAAGAATTTTTTTGTTCCTGCTCAATTAATAACTCAGGTCATTATGTATTTCTTCAGATTATTGACCTCTGAGGAGTGGTTCCTTTTTTCCCTCCTCTTATTATCATTTGCCTTAATTAATATAAAATTATTGATTAGCTCCTCCATTATGGCCGGAGCGAAGCGCTATTTTAGCAGCATTATATTTAAAGAAGTCTATTAGTTTTTAATATAAATCCATTGTTTTGTTTCACTTTTAATCCATTTTAGGATTGTTGGATAATGAGAGTGACTGCTCTGAAAAAACGCACTCGAGACATTTTCTGAACTGGCTAACTGTTAGCAAGGTCTCCATCTGCATCGTGTGTTGAAACATAAGGACTGTAGACCTAATATTTTCCTTGTCAGCTTCCTAAGATTGATCGATTTAATTAACCAACGTGTGGAGGTGTCCTATAATCATCTCAATTTAAAACTCTAAAGGTGGTATAAGGCTAATGTGATAAATACTTGATCATTAAGGGAGGTGATTGAGGCTATAATGTTATACTCGTGCTTAACTTGTTCCTTCTAAGATGGATTTATAAACAGATTTTCAGGGAAGTTTGTGGTTTTGCTTTTCAGTGTGTTGTATGAAAAGCACAAGGGTTTTATCGCGCAAGATATTTCCTTGTTTAAACAGATCTATTACGTTGTTTAGAGAAAACATTAGCATGCTCAACTGGCTTAATGGGGGCAATACACATTGTGGTTATAGAAAGTTTGCAAGTATAAATTCGATTTGGCTGTGCAGTTTGTTGCTGATTTCACACATGGGGTTTCACGTTAAACATAAATACATGATGTTTGGAGCTCAGTTGCCAAGGTCTGATTTTAGTAAGCAAATAGTAACAATGCCTTGAGCTCTCAACCCATGATTTGAAATATACTAAGCCTTCTGAGACTCTTATTTTGTGTTTCACATGCACATTTTACTCCACTTATGTTACATTTTACTCCACTTATTTTCCCAAATACCCCCGGAAAAAAACAGATCCGGTGGGTAGATTTGAAACGGTCCTAAAAAATAAAGGTACTTATGAAATAAATTGTATTAATTCATATTGTCACAGAGCAATACAATGCTCATGTTTCACTTTTAAATGGCTAGATTTACCTTAGCTAGAAGTAAAGCAAAGTGGAGTTGCCGGCTGCTGCCTTATATTAGGGGTCACCATATATCATTCTTCTTGATTGAATACAACTAAAGCACATCTGTTTCCACTTGGCTGTCCCTGTCGCTGCATCAAGCTTTTCGAGTTCAGACTTAACATCTAGTTTTAATTACAGTGACTTTAATAACAGTTGCTAAACCATTTACCTCTGCTTGGATTTGTTTCACAGTTATTTGCCTTAGCAGATATCTGATTTCAGAAAGAGAAAGAGAGAAAAGGAGACAGACGTGGAGAGGGGGGAGAGAGAGAGAGAGAGAGAGAGAGA
>JAOTRN010000003.1:16322957-16334142 GCA_028566695.1 Bagroides melapterus | reverse complement strand
CACACACACACACACACACACACACACACACACACACACACACACACACGGACACACTACACCATGCACTATCAGTGAAACGCATTAAAAGTTGGCAATGTTGACCTTCGGGGTTCAATACATGGCATGACTTCAAGCCAAAATTCATTCTCCCTAGTCTAGACAGCATACTGAGTGAACATGTCTATGTCTGTCTCTCACTCAGCATTGTGGATAACAGGGGGGCGAAAAGTTTTTCATTATTTACTTTTTTATTTTTCGTGGCATATGTAGTTATTTGTTTTTGGTGAATCTATGTAAAAGGAAGACAGCCGAAGTAAATCGGACACACTTCATCTTATTAAATAGCGAACTATAAAAAAAAGCTTATTTTCAAGGCATTATTATTAATAGGCAAAAGACTTGTAAATGTCTTGTGCCATAGCAATAAGTTTGTATTTGCTGTACACTTAAGTGTCACCACATGCTATTAGTGGCGGAGATATATTTTTTAAAAATGTGAGATTTCGTGACGCTCGTAATTCACACCACTTGGCATTTTGGAGCCACGGTCTGGCCTCCCAAAAAATGTTTTGAATTCATGCACGTGTGAATGCGGCCTGTTTGAAGCCATAACATTAGCATTTCAAAGTGGCTCCTGCGCGTTTCAATAGGAGACGCTCCAGCCCTGTGCCCTTTAGTTTTAGCGGGCCCTGTGGAGCGGGTGGGTTAGGAGGCGTGCGCTCCACTTTCTCCCTTTCTTTGTGTTTCTGTGTGAAAACACTGTCCCATCCTGTTCGCTTCAGAGGAAAACTCTCGCAGGCGTTCTCCTTTTTCCTTTGAACTATCAGTAAGTTCTGCACACGTTGTCAAGGCAAGCAAAATAATTTATGAGCTGCATAAACAGTCGTCAGACAACATTTAACACACACATTCAGTTTGGTGTTAGTGTAAATATGGCTTTCAGCATGCACCGACCATATTAGAATTTGTTGCAAAATGACCTGCCATTTTAACGAAAGCTTTTTTCTGCTCTCTAAGTTTTGAATGTCTGGGTATTTTGTTCTGACGCAGTGATCTAGAATCTAATAACTGCATCATTGTGACCATCTGCTACAGAGAAATCGCTGTTTTTCTTTTTTCTATAAGGCCTGTTGCCACGTTTCACGTCATTGTTTCACTAGCATTTACATTGGAGGGGATCGGTGAAGTTGTTGGATGCGATTATTGACACTGTACTTTCCTGTAATGCTATATTGTTATCTATCGAGGGCATGGAGCTAGTGTTTTTTCTCCTCACTGCACTTGCATAGGTGGAAACATGAAAAAAACAACAACAACAATCGTGCAGTAATACGAATATGCTTTAGAGCCACAGCTTTTAGTGAACACTGAAAGCGAATATTTGGTCAAAATCTAACAAAGGGGAAGCATATAGATACATAAAGAGGAGCAATATGGTTTTGGTCGACAGTAAGGATGTGCCTTTATTCACTGAGCATGAAAATTTGCATTGGCAGGCCAACGAGCTATAAGTGGTGTATGCTGCTGATTTCAACACCATCAGCTCAATTTCTCCTTTAATATACACACACGTGAGCGTAGTAGCGAGTGAAAGTCGGACCATGTGAAATGAAATATGCGTATGAGTGGTGCTTCACCCGACTCTCCCGTAACCCTGGCCTTTCACTGCTCAAGTAAAGAGAGGGCGCAAGTGATCAAGCAGGAAAGGGAATAGCCTATACGCAGAAGTGGAGAAAAAGTGATTATACATAATCAATGCCGTTTCCTTACAGCTGAGCCACGCACGGCGCAATGTAATAATCTCAGATCAGACCGTTTCTTCCACCAGTTTTACTCAGCCATGTGTTTGCGCAGCATTTCAAATCCATGCTGTGCTAACGACTACTTATGGTTTTAAACAAAATAAACAATTTTATGGGACATGCTTCAGACTGGGGCCTTTGCAGGCTTTTTTACAGCAGGGTTTATTTTTACGATTACTAATCACTCATTTTAAGTTTGAACACTCAGGACCTGGCAGCGCCCTTTATGCTATTTTTTTTTTCCATCAAAGCGTTTCCCATCTTGCCAGCTCATCTACTGGCTTCTCAAACAGAAGAGAAACGAAGGCACATGCCCTGCTGCTTTAATTAGCTTGAGGAGCAGAACAGTGGAGAACAGATATAAAATGAAAGAACAGTGTGTTTAGAGAAAATACGTCTGTATTACTGTCAGCTGGGGGAATATAAAAACTTAAACATATATATAAATGTAATAACACGTGTATTATTTATATTTTACAAATATAAATGTGTATACAATATATTATTATTTTTTTTTTTATTATTATTATTATTATTATTGGTATTATTATTAATTTATTATTATTATTATTATTATTATTATTATTAATATTAATAATAATAATTGATTATAGTCTTTTTTCCACTTCTATGCACATGCTCATTGTGCACATCGTGTATATTGTACATCATTTCTTTTTTAGCTTAAAGTCAGAGATTAAACGCATTAATCTTCAGACTCAGGTGCTGATTTTTATTTAAATGCAAATGAAATACACAATGACGTTCCCTTCTGTGAATTTGCGGTGACATCATGACAACTTTCTGTCTCGTCGTTTCTAAGCAAAATTAGAAAGCAAGAAAAAAAAAAATCAATTCTTCTGTCATGGAAGAGAAGAAAGACGTTGAAGTAAACACTGGCTGTGGCCAGACTACAACAGCACAGGTGGAGAGAGGGGGGGGAAGGGAGGGAGAGATAGAGAGAACGAGAATGAAGGCGGGAGAGAGGGAGAGGGAGGCTGGGGTGGCAGTGAGAATTTGCAGACAGCTGCCAGGGAGAAGGGGCTGTGTCTCTACCGGCTTTCACCACAGCGCATCGCATCCACACTTAAAAGCCCCATTTTCAACGAGACAGACCTGTTATTTCAGGATGGTGAGGTGAGATGGGCTGCAGCGTAATTTCCCCCCGCAAAGCTGTCCTTGACAGGTGTGAGAAAAAAGTAAGATAGAATGGAAAGAAAATGTAGGCTCCATACAGCGTTTGAAGTTTTGTTCTATTATTATTGCTAGCGGGTCTATAAATTTTTCGGAAAGTTCTGAGAGAATAGAAAATAGCACCTTGTAATTGGTAAAAATTCTGCTTGGCACCATTCATCAAGAGCCGGTTTCATGACTTTTCGTCAGTGGCTGCCGTGACTGTTCATTATGACTGCAATGGCTGATCCTCCTGCTTGGTTTCTTTAGCACTTGTCTTGAACTATTTTGATTTGCACAGCTGATGGAGACCCTGTCCAGTTAAATTCACCTTGCTTTACAGCGTCGCTTAATCCTTCGTTTATCCGAAAGCTCATGCTCGCCGTAGATAAGGCTCCTGAAAATGAGTAATCCAAGCTGTGGGAAAAGGTTTGAGCTGCTCATTGGGCACGGGCCTTGCTTTCTTGGAAGCAACACCAATATTAGTAATGGGTTTAGACAAATTTTGGCAAGCCTTTATTAAACATTAAGAGTTCCTGTGATTACTAAATAAAAATGTAAATCATCCTGCGTGTAAAAAGTGCTCTGTGTAGGCATTCACATTTGTGGAAGTGCTCAGGATGTGAGTGTTTGCCGCTTCATCGGAGTACTTTAATTTCAACGCTAATAAGGCATACTTGAAGCTTGCATTCTTTTCAGTTTTGATGAGCAGCTTATATGATGCGATTGTATCGTATAATGAAGGAACGAAAGAAAGACGAGCGCGCTTTATCGTCTTTGAGGTTTAAGTTTTCCGTTTTTTTTTTTTTCCACTTGTGCTAGCTATACTGTGGATCCAGAGCTCTTTCAGTGGGAAGCTGAGCCGTTATTTTTACTGAAATAGTTCAACTTGGTAAAATGCACTCGGTTTTAGCTTCTAGTCTGATTGCATAGTAAAGCCAGTGCTGAGCCTTTAAAGATCAGTATAGTGATAAACTCTACAGGTTTGGCTGTAGGACCCGCTCAGCTTAATTGTAATGTGAAATGTGTAGTTTATAAACAAATATTATATGTATATATTTTATATGAAATTGTTCAACATGTTAAAATTCACTTTGTTTTAGATTCTAGTCTCTCTCTCTGTCTCTCTCTCTCTCTCTCTAAAATTCATATATAAAATAGCAGGCTGTGTTTTAGAGTCTGCTTGATGGTTGGTACACTGTGTGAGACCAGAGTGTTGCATGTCTTGTATCCCGAGCTATCGACCCTGTGTAGGATAAACGGTACAGAAAAAGGACAGAGGGGTTTCTTTATGCAAGAACGGTTTATTTCAATAGAAATAATTGAAAAGCTTAATATAAGAAATGCATGTTAATCTCTCTCTAACGGTTTCATCCCACTCCGTCAGAGAGTCCACTATACATATTCAAGGCATGTAGAAGAGACCCTGCTTCATTTTTAATTATTTCATTCTACATACAGCACTACGAGCAAACAGAACATTTTCTTTGAAGCTTTGCTCCTTTTCCTGTGCGATGTTTTCAGAATGCAGGCCGTGAGTGGATGGGTAATTAGTATTTCTGAAACGTACCGGTTGAATTACAGTAGCACTGTCCTTAAAGTCTAGAAGAATTCTGCTTGTGGAGTAATTGTATTTTGCTTTGTTTCTTCTATAATTCAGATTATAGAGGGTATACAGTAGATGTGAACACGAGCATGTCTTGTTTCTGTTTTTATTAAACAATTGTACAAACAGTGTTTTATTAAACATTGCTGTCTGTATTTCTCTTTTTTGTAACTTTCCTTTTAAACTGCGCAGTACTATAATTCGTTGAGCTTCGTTTTTTTTTTTGTTTTTGTTTTTTTTTTAGTAGAATTTACTTTTACCAATTTACAAAAAATGTAGTAATTTTCACGATCACCCAAGTTCCAAAAGATTATTAGGGTGATGTGTGGAATGTATTTCTGTAGGCAGCGTAACCTTTTCTACAACTGTGTTATTATAATATATCATTTTATTGGGCTTTTTTTGTTGACTTTTTAGCTGTGGTGGAAGATCAGGTCTTTTGTGGTTATCCTGGACAGTTCAGGGACAGCTCTAAAACACAGTTAACAGAGGAGCAACGGTCAGCCCTGATAGTCGTGTTGTTGATCTTACCAGCCCTGAAGACACTTCACTCTGTAGGGACAGGACACCTGTGCCAACAACGGAGCCCTCTGTTTACTTTCCTTCACCTCTCGTGAAGATGGCCAGGTGTTGATAACTACAGTAGCTGATATTACTGGCTGCCTTTTGTGCAATTTTATTATGAGGACGTTTGGGTTTCTGAAACATTCTTTCTCTGGGCCTGGGGGCAAACCTCAGCAAAGCAAACAGTAAATGTTTTTATTGTGTATGCATTAGTATCAGACACCGATCTTAGAGAACCAGCACGAGCACGCCTCTTTCCCTCGTTATCATGCAACCGAAGGCCAAGAAGAAACCTAGTGTTAACTTTCAGGACCCAATAATTACACGTTCCTTTCTGATTAGATAATAAGGAGTTTGTACAAACGTCATAGGGACATTTCCATTGATCAGGTCAGGCAGAGCACTTGCACTTTACACAAGATAGAGGAATTTAATTCCAGCCAATAACACTATGTCACTCTCGGCTAATTATGTCAAAAGAAGAGTCATTACTCCTCAGCCGAGTGCTGATCTTTCTGATAAGGATGTGTTCCGCATGTTGCACACACTGGCAGGCTTAACCTCCGCATTTGACGCCATTCTGCAAAGAAACCATGTCTAATATTTACTGCTCTATTTGTAGCAAGGCCAAGATTTATATTTACAAGATTTTCCTCATTGAGGCTGATGTATAAGCACAGACATGTGGGCGAGCTGGCTCAAACAAAGCTGCATTGTCCAGTGCAAGGATATAAACGGCTTGTAGTGAATGGCTCGGGCTGGGATTCTCATCTTGACCACAGTGCAAGCGATCACAAACCGGACAACTGCCATTTCTCCACCTGCTGTTGTTCTCTTGGCAAGACATCCTGCCCTTCTGGCAGAACGATGCGGGCAGGGCACCAAGCGCCCTGGCCACTCGTAGGAATTTCTAAGAGGAAAGCACTAGGATGTAGAAGACAGAGCGGTATTCCAAATAGAACCGTTTAAATCAGCCTGCCACCCCTGACGTGAAACCTGCTCCCATTTGAGAATGACTGGAACGTCTACTGCCAAGTACGGGATTAATCATAAACTGACAAGCACAAGCGTAGTAAGAATAGACCTTACACGGCCACCATCGACTCCAAGTCGCATGCTGCCCCCCCTGCATGTAACTTAAGAGGTCCAATAAGAGAGAGGTGCGATTAACCTTACCGACCATGATGGCAGGAGATGAAAAGCCATCTCGGCAGCCAGGCAATTTCACAGCTTGTACCGGGCGACTACAAGAACTCAGTGCATTTCTTATCCAAGATGCACGCTTTAATTGGTGCACGTGTACAGTAGAGGTGACACAAACTAAAAATGTCAAATGTCAAATATAGAATATAGTTTATAGTAACCAAAGCGAAGGCTTTATAAAGCAATCTCATTCTCCTGCCCTCGGTGCCAAACGTAATCGAGTCAGCTAAAACCATCTGCTGGTTGTCTGGGTGACTAAACGTTCCCATTTTTAACCCGGGATTTGTAGCAAAGCAGAATCCATGCACTGTATTACTTTTTTTTTATTGTCTATCGTTTTCATTTTAGTCAAATGCCGTGATTGAGATCTGCACATGCCTAGCAAGTGGAATTAAAGAGCCTGATGGAAATGGTATAAAGTAATGTAAGGGTAAATTGGTGTCACAACAGAGCTTTGAGAAAAAAAAACAAACATCAAGACAATTTTAGAGATTGATCAAAACTTTTGAATGGATCCCTCCGTTTTTATTGATGTGCTCGGTCTATCAATTAGTCCTTTGTGTTGTGCAATCAAAGTTTCAAAATATTTATTTCGTGTCTAATCATTCTGGGGGAAGTTAAATCAGTCCAGACTCAGACGAGCTTTCTTTGGTCATGGTGATGTTTCTCTTGAAAGCGACTGACAGTCAGCAGCGGTCCAAACAAAGATGAAGGGGATCGCGTCCTCTCAGACTTCCACTCAGTATTCAGCGCCAGTACGTCCTGAAATCCTTTAAGCCTTCTGACTTCGGGCATTTTGTATTTCTCAACATATATAATGGATATTTGTCAATAAATTTTGGATCATTGATAGCAGCGAAGCAAGTTGTGATACCGAAAGACCTCACTATGTTTCCTCAAAGTCTCAGTGATAGATAAAGTAAATCTGCTTTATTCGTATCCTTCAACAGCACAGGAGTGTTGAGTAAATTTCACAGAAAGTGCAGCTTTTTACTGCAGTAGCAAAAAAACTACACTAGTGATTTGTGGGACATGAGAAACCAGGACTTCTCCAAATTTGTAGGTTCAAGTGGGGGATGACCCTCCGTGTAAGGCACAGACACAGTCATGAAGCCAGCCTGAGCCAGCACACAGGAAGTCTGGATAATGTTTTACTTAAACAGTCTAGTGCTCTGAATATTTGATTAGTGGACTGGACAGTTGACTCCAATACGATTTTGACTGGGTGAAGGTTTCCCTTTAAATTTCACTTTTATTTTATAAAGCGAGAAAAAAAGAATTGCAGAACAGTCCCTAATAAAATAAATAAAACAGGTTAAGAATTTACAAAACGCTAAACATGTTCTCATGCATGTTATTCACATGATTTCAGTAGTGTAGTTGTAGTGGCAGTGTAATCAAATGACTTCTTTCCACTTTTTACCTATAACATTATTTATTATATTTTTTTTTTCCCACAATTAACATATAATTTTCTAGTACAAAGATAAAATCCTCTCATAGACAGTTTTGTATTTATTTATGTTGAGGAAAATGTTTTTAGGGTTATTGTGATGGTGTCTATTTTTTATTTCATTATTTATTTATTTATTTATTTTCTCTGGCATCATCGTCAAGAAACCTTATGTGTAATGTGCAAAAGCTGAAATTTCAGGTTTAAAATTGTTCTTCTGAAAACACGTAAAGGAAAATTCTTGCAGAAAATGTCACTTATTTTACTCACTATAAACTTTATATTCCAAAACACACTTGTCATTTTCATTTATATGCACATGCTCATTTATTTCAGTGAAGTTTTTTTTTTTTTTCTGCACAGTTCATACTATCCCTCAATCATTCTCAATACCATGTGCCAGACATGTTTTTTTGCTCATTGCATCTGAGTGCCAGTTTCTGATGATGTTTTCATCAGTCATTACCCGGAGCTGATTAAGCAGTGAGCCTGGCCTGCGTTGGCAGGAGACAGCTCCAAATCCGAGCTCAGCAGGCCCTCGGGCTGCCCAACGTAGTCCGGTCTCTGAGCCGAGCCACTTAGCCGCATTTCCGTCTGTCTTTTTTCTGTTGCGCCATGATAAGATCTCTCTGGAATGTTTCTCCCAGCTCCCGAGGTCCCTCGGTTGTGTGTCTGGTTACTTTAGTGCAATTAAGGGAGAGATGGAAACACGCTCGATAGCATCTGAGAGAAACACTGCTTTGTACCCAAACTACGCGTGTACGTGGCTTGTACTTTATAATTATTTACAGAACCTAATAAAATTTTGACATTGTGCCCAGGCTATACAATGAACCTGGGATTCTTCTTGTCTGTGTTTTTGTAAGATGATGTTGAATGTTTGTTTTTACAATTGGACATGCTACCGAGTGTTTTTTTTCTTTTTTCTTTTTCTTCTTCTTGAGATGGCTCCATCTAAGCAATTACCTGAGCTAAACCCATATTAGTCTTAGAATTAGATAATCTTGTATTGCCAGAGCTTAATGCATTCTGCTGCTCCAAAATGGCTTCTTGTCCTCAGTACCATTCAAGTAGATGTTGTTGTCTTAGATTTTAACGTTGGACAAACAAATTAGGAGGCATTCTCTCCTTCGAAATGCCACAACACACAGTTTTGTCATAATTACACCAAACTGGAATAACTTTACACTTCACAAGCAAAGAAAAACTTTTAGGAATAACCGACCTCAGTGCAGTATATCTGCACATAACACTTATGTGGATAATTGGCCCTATTTGGATAATTGATTAATCCAGTGATTTTTTTTTTATTAATGAATTGATAATGTGATTATTTAAAAATTCACTTAATTGTATTCAACTAATAATACTACAGAACTGTTACCTAGTCCTAATTAAATAACAGCTCGCTAACTGCAGTACATCATTACTGAGATTTATTAGATAATAATGTTATTAAGAGTTTATTACAACCAAATACACACAACACACAAACGAATTTAAGATGATGTTATTCCAGACATTGTCCTTCAGTTTTGTTTTTTATTTTAATTTTTTATTTTTTGCTTGTCATACACATTTTCGGTTCATGGATCTGACTCCCAAGTTTTGTAGATGACTTTTAATTTTTATTCAGTGAATCAACTCTTTTTGGCATCAACTGTATTATAATGTACATTATAATTGCTGAGAGAATTAAACAGAGGAGTGTTCAGCAATGACAAAACACTAGTTATAACTTATCTTCTGCTCATATATCTCCATTCATGCACATGCTTCACAGCAAGAGTCACTTTTATACAATCATTCATCTGTGACCGCTTTCACTTACAGCCCGCTGAGTCGATCTATACACTACTGACTTTTCTGACCAAAGTAACACAAGATAACAATCTGAAATATGACAGTAAACGTAGCTGCAGGATAAAGTCGTGATTCCACCAAGGGACATGGCGCTTTTTCTCACATTCTCTCAACCAAATCATTTCAAAATATCTATACGTTTTGCACACATGAAAAAAAAACTTCACTAAAGGATTTGTCATGAAGCCAGTTGTGATGTGTAGTGGAAAGAGTCTCTCTACTCCAGAAGTCTGTTGTAACATGCTCCACCTTTTCATTCAAATGTGTTTTTAGTCTAAATCAAGCGATGCTTCATAACACAGTCCAGCAAACTGATAATGAAATTCATTGATTTTTTTTCTGTTTGGTTGCTGAAACTGTAACTCTACAGACAGGTGACAAATTAAAGGAAAAAAAACCCAATGTCTTTGTTTTACTCGGGCATTTTCCATAGCTTTGGTTCACTTGTTCCCTTAAAGGAAAACGTCACTGCAAATCAAGCAAGCAAGCTATTTTATTTTTTTTTTATCCTGATGGCTGCGGTTTCTTTCCAGATGACAATTCCCCCATCTACATGATATGAGAGCTCACTGAATGGATCATGAACACGAAAATGATGTACATTATATGCTAAGGCCTTCACAGTGACCCAGTCTCACCCCAGCTGAACATGTGTCGGAGCCAGCAACATCGTCAAAAAACACCCTCTGAGGGAATACGGTTTGGATTTGTTTGTCACAGTTTTTTAAAGAGACATGTAGAATTTGTCAGGACACATGGAGACTCATGGTGGCCCAACATTTTATTCATTTTTCATCACATTTATTATTATTTTTTGTTCCCATTCATCCGTCATTTATTTACATACAATTGGCTGTTGTAGGATTCACAGCATTATATCAAGAACAACTCAAGGGTCTAAATGTAGCTCGAGGCTTACAAATATCACCTGAATTTTGAATTTTCGTGCACTGATAGGTTCATCCTCTGTGTGTCTTCATGATACTCAGACTTTGCTTAATTGCATTGAATTAAAAAAAAAAAAGAAGAAGCAGCAAAATGTCATGATTATGCAGCCAGAGCCACTCCAAGAGGCAGAGGGAAGAGAAATGGGAAGAGCGTGATGAGTGATTATTGTGTCTGCAGCCCACTTGTTGTGGTAAAGGATGTTAGTGTTGCGAGCGGAATCCATTTCCATTCTGAGCGATTCCTCAGCAGCCCTCGTGCTTTAATTCCTGGCTAGACTGATGGGCTGTTGAATGGAGGTCATTACCCTGGAATGCAGGTCACTTGCACGACTCCATTTGTCAAAGCAGTCAGATTTCTCAGCTTTTTTGTATTAACAGATGTCAGGGTGGTTCCCCATAACGCGTGTTACTTGTGTGGTGATTGTGTACCAGAGTGTGCAGTGTAATAAATGTTACTGCACTACAGTGACGTCTGAGTGCTATCAGTTACAGCGTTCAAAAATCCAAACTAACTGAATGACAGAATTACAAACTGCATATTATGTTATGTTATGTTATGTTATGTTATGTT
>JAOTRN010000003.1:16303145-16322857 GCA_028566695.1 Bagroides melapterus | reverse complement strand
TTCAAAAATCCAAACTAACTGAATGACAGAATTACAAACTGCATATTATGTTATGTTATGTTATGTTATGTTATGTTGTGTTGTGTTGTGTTGTGTTGTGTTGTGTTGTGTTGTGTTGTGTTGTGTTATTGGTGGGAACTTTTTTTCTTTCTTTCATTCTTCTGCCTCATTTTCATGGCTTCGGTTTGTGACGTACTTCTTGCGAAGTTGTATTTTTAGCCCACAAAGAAGCAGCAGCGCAGTGTAGTATTTCGGAAGATTGCATGCTGCGAAGCGATGAATTGCCATCCCATCTCTCTAACAGTTCTAGCAAATCTAGGCTGGGTCAGCTCATGCACAAATCCAGCGTGGGACCGTTTGCATCTCAATTACACCGATGGCAGCGTTGGTTAACACATGTTAATGAAGCTAACGATCCAGGGAGAAATGCTGCTCCGGCTCCTGCTCCCCCGTCCCCATCCTAAAGACCTCGGAGAGAGAGATCACCATACACAATGAAACTGGATCTCCTCTGAAAGTCTGAGTGGGCTATCTCAGTGCCTGCTCCTCTAACCCACTTTCTTTAGCTCTACTGAAGTCTCGGTCTTAAAAGCTCTCTGCGTGGCATTGTTGCCTAAAGATTGAGTTTAAAGCCTTGGAGGACAGTTAAGACCTTCTCATGCCTCAGCACGTATAATCGTTCCTCGAAGGTGAACGAGTTTGTGTTTGTCTGCGAGTGATGAAACTGGATTTCATTTACAGAAAACTACACAAGTGACTACCATTCAGCTGCGGTGAATTCTAAACACTCTCATAACAACTGTACCATTCATTGTTGCCAGGTTAGTGTGCTCAAGCGGACACCCTTTGTATCTGTAGCACCACGAACTGTGCAATAATACAGCTTTAAAGCTTCAGAGTTAATTATGTGCTGTAAATCTGTTTGTATTCACGTTCCCCGGTTAAAGATACCTAAAAAGGTACAAAATATAAGATCTGCTCCAGCAACAAAGAATGCTACTACTGAGGTTAGTTTACTACCTTTTTTTTTAATTGTGTGTGTGTGTGTGTGTGTGTGTAGGTACACGGGAAACAGAGCAGCCAAAAGGCATGGACAAGGATTTAGGATTTTTAGGACAGGAGCGAGTGAACGATATTTAATGTGGTTGAAATCAAAAAGAGATTGAAAGTCTCACATTCACATTAAGGGTGTGGAGTAGGACTGGCTGATATGGTGATATAATATCCATACTTTGAGGAATTATGAATACTTTTATTTTACTCTAATATCTTTTATTATTGAATATCTACATTTGTGAAATTCCAAAATGTTTATGGATTTTTCCCCCACCTCTCTCTTTCTCCTTTTGTTTTTACACATTGAATCTATTATCTTTTTTAATTCTATTTAGCAAAAGCTGTTCACGTATTTGAAATATTAATATAGAAATAATAACTGTTTTTGCAGGTATTAAATCGATGAAATTATCATCGACTGGGTATTTTAACGCAGCACACCAATTAAATTGTTTGCAAACCTGCACTATACACCACATCAGAGAAATCTTGATGTCAGGGAAAACTGATGATCCTAGAATAAAATAGTCCTACATACTAGATGTGTACATCATGCACGTATCGATCGGAGGACACTAAATCAGAATACCGTGTCGTGCTGTAAGAGATTCGGTTTCCATAAGAATCACGCGTCTTATCCAGTCGGTTGGAAGCCGGAGGTTCTCACGACATTGTTAGGCATCATTGTGATGATAAACAGTACAGGATGTGTGGTCTGTGGTGAAAGAAATCACCCCCCCCCTCTCTCTAAACCCCCCCAACCCCCCAACAAGAAGCCCATCAGAGTTTTTAACACATCCATCTCCCTGTTCACGTCCAGAACCTCCCGAGCGCTCGTTCCTGACACGTTCAAGCACCGGTCCGACTTCTGAGTAACAACAGTGTTAACTTTAAATCACCAACGTTTCAGACCCATCGGACCATTTCGGTAGCTGTGTTTTCTTAGCATACAGAAGCAGGCCTGAGTTTGAACCCGGGAGTTAATGGGCTCCGAGTTTTGCAGGAGCCTTTGAAAAAGGTCAATACGATACGGTCAGATTTAGCAAACGGCATTAACTGCTGGTTGTGTTGTCAGGAGAGATTTAGACCTGACAACTGATTTCTCTCAGGGAGCACACTACACCCTCCGTCTTTGTCTGCAGATTTTCAAATGATTTGCTGTCTACTGCGTGCTCTCCATCTCATAGCAAGACATCACCGCTTCTTTGTTCACATGGTGAAAAAAAAAATAAACCTCAGCCGAAAAATCTGCATTCAGCGCAGGGTGTCGAGGATTTGCACTACGGATATCACTTACTACTTTAATGTCCTGTCTGGGGTTTACACATCATTCACTGTTTCCCTAAACAGCCAACAACCTTCTTGTTTTTCACCTTTTTCTTTTTTCACGTTTTTTTTTTTTCTTTCTTCTTCTTCTTTTCTCACCTCTGACCAAAATGTCATCTCCTCAACACATTGTAAAAGCTCCACTTTTTTCTGTTTTGCGTTGCCTCCTGCTGTCTTAAAAAATTAATCATGCTGTTGAATAATGCCTCACGATGATGTGTGAATAATTGATGATCTGATGCTTAATAGAGGGACAGAGAAGGCTTTTCTCTCATCCAGCTGCTCGTCTGTGGCATTGAGAGAAGCATTACATGTCTGCCCACTGGAGCAATTCATTTTAAAGCATCCGTATATCGCTCAGTTAATACGTGTACCTTGTATGTGTTTAGCACACACTCACACAGCCAGGTGTGTGTGCGTGCGTGTGTGTGCTGGTGCATTCATACAGTTATGTGTATGTATAATTTAAAGAACTTTTTAGCTCAGTGTCCGAAGAAGAGCGGGACAAAATAAACGTGTAAAGAGGGCAGGCTGTGAAGCGTGACACTGGAGGGGTAACACAAACGTATCAGGACAGATGAACACCAAACGACAGAGAGACAGAGAACACACACACACACACACACACACCGTTGTGTTGTTTTGACAGGATCAGTCAGTTGATTGCTTGTGACTGAATTCAAAATTGGTGTATTTTGTTGAAATTGAGTTGATGAGCATTGGAAAGGTGCAGAGATTTATGATATTTCGCTTCAGCATGTCTTCAGGCGTCTTGAGTTTTGCTTACGCTTTGATTGTGTTACAAAAGCGATACAAAGGAAGGAAGTCACTTCCTGTGTAAATATATATTCCTGGCTATCAGCTCCAACTGAAGGAGAAATATAGAGCGTCAAGGACTCCTTTTATGCCGATTGACAGGCGCTATCAGCCCCAGATACCTATATAATGGTGGTCCTCTGAATTTTTTTTTTTTTCCTCCCCGATCCTTCTTATTTATCTAGCCGTATTAATGTCAGCCCATTAACGCCATAGCCGAGAAGTGCTCTGCAAAGCCACCGTTAAATGGCTGTGGCAGGAACCTCCTTATCGTCTGCAACCTGAAAGGAGGAATGTGACGCTATCAGTTAATGGAAATGACATTTCCAAATTTCATTTGGAGATAATCCACTTCTCGTCCACTAAAACATCAAAATTACTGCTAACAATATGTCAAGGCAGCGTTAAAACTTAGTTACCTTCCCATATCACGTCCACGATAATCCCAGAGAGTAACAGGTACGGGTACATAGGTGTTTTTAATAGGATTCCCCCTGAGTTACTAGATGATTATTAGGCTTTGCATGTTATTTCTATCTCTCAAAATAGAAAGGGGGGAATCAAAGTAAAGAAAGTCTCCTAGATATTTTAGCTGATCTTATTCACTGTATTCTTGAAAATACAGAATATTCACTTTGTGCAGTGACGTAACCAGAAAGTAGAATTTCTCAAAGCAGTTGGTTTCATTCAGCAGTGTAATAGAAATGCCCACAACAAAGCCAGCGTGATTATTCCACTTAATGTCTGTGTTTCTGGGTGTGAAAAGGAACAAGACATTCCTGTCATTTTTTGTAGCTAAGGCACTTGTGCAGATTTCAACATTTTTACTCCTTTTTATTTACTGATGGTGCAACACTAATATGCTCCAGACTGCAAGCACAGAGAAAGACCAGGTTACAAAAAAAAGGCCCCACACATTTTTATTACATACTGCAGATGACTTAATGGTTGAAATCCATCAGGGCGTTATGGTTTTGTTCTGTCCCATTACATTTTAACCAGCAGGCATTGCTGCATTCGATCAATGAACTGGGCAGTAAATTTTATATATATATATATATATATACCAAAAAGATTAATTAGCAAGTATAGCAACACCAGATGAATTCTTCTGTTCGAATCAAGCAGTTGTATTTTTTGGGATGATTTGAGACACATGAACAATGTCGGCATGTTCCCAGTAAACGCAGACATTTTCCTCTTTCTTCAGATGCACACTATCTTTTTATGTTTTAAAGTTCACTCTATTGTTACATCTATTTTTTTGCTAATTGACCGTCTCCGGTGCAGCAGCGGTCAGATAGAGTGATAGCCATAGCACCATGTGTTGAGCTACATCAGCTGGCCTGTGAGGGGTCATTGATTGATTTTCCTCTCCGATATCTGGCTCAGTGGGACACTAATGTCATCTGATCACTGACCCAATATCTCACCACTAGAGGGAAAAAAAAAAGACTTCTGCTGCCCCCACATTTAGCTTTAGCGACGAGGCCACCGCTATGTTACGTCTGACAAATATTTAACTTCTTCAGATTAAAGATTACGCTGTGCATCATTAATCTGCTTTTATTTCTAAAGATCTGCCATATTCTTTAATAGACTTGTCATATTGTTTGACAATCAGCATCATGACTCATTGTTTAAGCTCATTGAAAGCTTGGGAGTTAATTCAGAGGTCAAGCAAGACTTGCAAGCTGTCAATCTTGTATTGTAACATCTCCCACCTTCCCCCCATGCCCCTCCTCACACTCATGTCTCCAATCCATTATGGCAGGCCTCATTGCCCTGAACGGCCCGCCTCCTTCTTTATTCTCTGGTGGCCCATGCTTGCCTGAGAGAGACAACAAGGAGGTATTGGTCAAAAGAATTCTACATTCTTTCACATCTTTGCCTTGTTTCCCCATTTAAGCATTAGCATTTCAAACTGTCCTTTCAACTTCCATTTTAATCCCGCCCTTCTTTCCACTCTTGTGTACAGGAGCAACAAATGGTCTTTTGAAATTCCCTCCTCTTTTTAAATGTCTTTTTTTTTTTTTTTTTTCCCAAGCACAGCTGCATGGTGTGCACAGCTGTCTACAGCCTCTGGGTTGGTGCCCCTCTGGCTTTCCATCTTTCAAAGCATTTAAACATCTGTTTGCGTTAGTTTCATACGTAGTCAACACAACATGGTGCAAGCTGTCATGTTGTATCAGACATATAAATTCTCGTCGGAAAATTTGTATAAGAATGCCCCAGCGTCGAGCTTCAAAGAGCAAAAAAGCGGCGTATACGAACGAGGCGTAATTTGGTGCGATATGACAAAACGTATGCAAATGGCAACAGCAGGACTCCCCGTGACGCTCCGGCTGGGGTTCGATCACCACCGATTGTGTGAAGCACTTAACAGGTGTTGATCGGCGGTCTTCGCCAGAGCTTAGCAAGATAAGGCCTCCAGCTGAGAAGAGAGACTCGAGTGTGTTTAATGAGAAGAGCGGGGAGTCAGACAGACCGCCTTAGTGTGTGCCTTCGGTGTCTCAGACTGATCAGCATGTTAACCACTCTCAGCATGACACAAAGATATGAAAGTAGCGGGCTGTTGTTGTCGATTTACCCCAACACCCATCTGCCTGTTTATGGGATCAGCCCTCCTGGGTGATATATTTATTTTCTTTGCTGGCAACCTGCTGCACAACTGTTCAGCGCTTTCAGTGTCTTTTAGTATACTGTGGAATGTCCTGTTCAAGCCTTGCTCTGAGAGGCCTTGAAGAAACTGTAGTCATCCTTGTCTAGTTATATATATCACAACTAAACACAGGAGGGTGTCTTTTTTGTCTGCGAGCGTGAATAAATAATTTGAGTCGTCTATGCGGAGGTACATGCTCTAGAGTGTGTAAAGGGTGTACACAGGCTTTTAATGGGCTCCTAAGTGACTTGTTACTGGAGTGACTGGGCTCCCCTGTGAGGGGTGAGCACCGAGGCACGCAGGAGGTGCCATAAACATGCAGACGAAAACAGTTAAGAAGAGAAGGTTACATGGCTGAGCGCTCGGTTTTGCCAGACACGTCTTAGACTTGATTACCTTTTTTCTGTGAATGGTGACAGGACAGCATGTAGGCACGTGCGACGGCTATATGGAGGGATTGATAGAGGGAAGAAGAATCTGTTTGCTTTGCTGGTGAAGGTGCAGCTCTACTTTGGCACACATTAGAAGGGTTTCAACCTTTTTTATTATAGGTTTTGTAAACATTGTTTTATTTTGGCATGATTTCAGAATGGTAGAGGTGTGTGTGTGTGTGTGAGTGTGTGTGTCTTCTCAGAAGCTCTGAAATATTTCTTCTATATTTATTATGCCCGTCAGGTGCAGACCCTGAAGATGAGCGTCTTTGGGGGGAATTCTCACGCGCTGTTGTGACTCTGGCGACTTTCGAGCAAGCATGAGGAGAGCGCCCAAGCCGAGCACAATGACCTGCTCAGTGTGGAGTCTCCCAAGCCTTCTGTGCCTGGTGTTTGCTTTGGCTGCTCTGCAGTGCACTGAAGGTAAGATGTTCCATCACTGTATCACACACACACACAATTTGAGTGAATGTGACCCTGTCTTCATATACGAGGATGATATATTTTAGGCTTATGTTTCAATCAGGTTGTAGAACATTCCGAATGTAGAGCTTCAAACTTCTGAGGAATTTCTGACAGTTTAGAAATCCCACTGTTTATGAATAGAAGTTCATAACCATTGAGCAAAAGTTGCTTTTTACTCTGAATGAAATGAAAAGAGAGATATTTTTCGACCGCCCTCTCATGTTTGAGATAACTCGTTTTTCTGTATTTGTTCACATGTCCTGTTCTAACTAAAGGGCTAAGCTCTACAACTGTTCATTATAAACACTATCCCCGAGTAAACATGCTTCATTACACTCCGCCCTGGCTGTAATATCTTTTTAATGCATTTTATAATTGAATTAAATGGGTTACTGCCATAGCCATAAATGACTGCAAGTTGGTGTGTTTTTTTTTTTTTTTTTTTTTTTTGTATTTTGCAGAAGCTTCGAAAGATTAATTGCTTCAGGGTACTTTCCCCCTCCCTAGAATATCTGGAGAAACTTTGCATCTCATCTTTCTTATTTAATTTTCCAGAGCTGACTGCTGTCTGTACACTTGGATGTAATTTATTTATATTCATATATATATTTTATATTTACACGTATACATATATATTTTTTATTTTAAAGCAATGATTTTCAGCTAGTTTCAGCATCCTGACTCACACCAAATACACGTTCTGACTGTATATATATTATCTAATCATGACAGTTAATGATTTATAACTCTTTGGCGGTTTTAAGATATTCGTCGTCTATCTTTCCTTTTTTTTTTTTTTTTTGGTGAAAGATGTACAATCAGCACTAGATTTTTTTCCCCCCACAGATAAATGGTTGTTTATGGCATAACTCCGAGTCCTGCCTTTACAGCTCTGGCTCGTAAGCGTCGCTGGTCTAGTGACAAGTTTTACAGCCATGAATTATTTAAGTGTTTTAGATGACAGGCTTAGGACAGTCATAATTATTCAATCTTAACAACGAACGATGGGTGTGTATTTAAATATAATTTCACGTTAATAATTCATCTTCGCCAAACATAAAGGCGACTCGGGTTTGCAAACCAGCGTTTCTGATCATCTGTACAGGAGAGATGCGGATCGTCCCGAGGTGACGTGTCTGTCTTTTTCTTGTAGCGAAAAAAATACTTGGTGATTAACGGTAGAACATGTCAGATAGCACACACGTCGCATCCCTCTATCCCTCTGTCTCTGTCCTTTTTCTCGCTCCCGCTCTCCTCCTGCTCTCCCGTGCTGGATTTTCTTATTGCGCAGACGGAATTAGAGGAGGTCTTTCTGGGCTCGGTGTCAGTGTCGGGATTGACAGGGCTGTGCCTGTATCTCCTCAGGTGGCAGGCAAATATGAAAAGATGAGGAGGGGGGCTAGCACGCTGCCAAATACAGTGTCACCATGTCATGTGCTTTTGTCGCTCCCATGGGTTTTGTATGTAACATGGGAATATTCCTGCTGGAGACTCGAAACACAAAAAAAAAGAGCCTTGGTTAGATTTTTTCACCATCCATCCCTGCTTCCCACTACATATTTAGCAGATTTGTTACAGGCCATGCTGTATTACTTGTGGGAGTCAAGTTGCAATTTAGGCCTGACTGTGAAAACAAATCATTCTGTGAAACTGAATGTGCACACGCAAGCGTACAACTTTTAAAAACCTTGTACCTCTGACATACCGTAAAATTTAGTCTATGCACAAATGAAGTATTTCAACTCGTAAAAAAGCTCCGTGTCCCAGTGTTTCTGGGAAATCTTCTTTCTAAGACCAATCAGCATAAATTTAATCTGGGTGACTTAAAGGCCTTAATGAAGTTGAGGCAAACAGTCTGGAGTCCTGCTCCCTCTGCTCATTAGTTCGAGTTAGTTGTAAACACACTTTTATTAAAACAGACACTGAGTGCAGTCCTTTTGTTCTGTCCTTCACAGTAAACAGCTTCTGTGAGTCTTCTTTCTTTCCTCTTAGATTTTTATTCTGCTTTCCCCTTCATGTGACAGAGGGATTTTGTATCAGGCCCTGGGATCTGCCTTCCCATAGTGCTAAGCTGCCGCTGGGTCAATATGCCATCAGTTCTCGATGTAGCCGAGGTCTTTCATCAACAGTCACTCCTCCTTGATAAAGCTGATAAGAGGACAATGGGACAGAGAGCTGGCCTCGGCAAGGTGCGACTTCGTCTGCGTCCCCCACCCGGCACAACACCTCAATAGGATTTACCGTTAAGGGTGGGGCTGGAAGGATTTAATGGATTAAGGTCCATCATGTCTAGCTCTCGGTTTGTGTTTGGGATGCAAAAAAAAAAGCAAAAAGCAAGACCCAACACTTGCTACTTATAACTTGGAATGTCTGTGATCGTTTCCCCCAAGAGGCTATGATGATACCCGGGATCGATTCGGCCTGTATTAATGGTTTGTCTATTTTGAGTTTGTGCTGAATAGGACGTGCAGTCAGAACTGGAAAGCTCTGGCAAACAGGTTTATGGTTATAGAAACAAATGTAAACTGGCTGAAGCTCCCTCAACCTAGCCAAAAGTAATTTGTCGTTTACGGTCTCTTGGCAGCTTGTCCAGCAGCGGACAGCTCTGTGTGTTGGATGATTAAACATAGACTTGACACTTTTTGAAATGAAAGATTTTGTAGTCATTTGCATTAAAGGCGACTCAAAGTATTCCGAGTATGGGGTAATGTATGCACGGGTGTGACTTTGTTATGAAAAGTGCTGGAGGCATCGGCGAAGACGGGCCACAAAATGACAAGACTTCGCTGATTAGTGAGGAACAGGATCACGATGCTAAACTTTTTTTTTTTTTTTTTTGAAAACAGACTTAAATATGCAGTAGCTTATTATCAAATGATCACACAAAGACTTCCTAAATAGATATGGCTACACATTTCATTTTTTTGCTCAGTGTGTAGCAGGAACAGTTGTTTTTGCCTCACGTGATTGAGAGAAGTTAGTTTGATATTTAATTGTGTGGCACTTAAAAGTCAATGCCTCTGAGGCTTCCACACATGTTCTGTAACTGGGTTGTCCCTTATTATTGCCAGTCAGTAAGAGTTAGACAACTAGCTAATGTCCCATGTGAACGTTCTCTGTTCCAACAGTGGTTAATTTGACATTTATGTAACCTACATAGTTAAATCAGAAAGTTAAAATATAGGAAAAGAGCAGCAGAAGCATGGAAAAACATTGAAAGCCAGAGGTACTGATGAACCTTAAGCAGTACTTCTTCTTCTTAATGAACATGTTAAAGCAATTTGTCTTGTCTTGCTTCAGTGAAAAACCTGAAGACCCGGAAATGGATTCTGGACTCCAGCCAGAATCTAGGTACTAAGAAGAACAGTAAAAAAACAACAATATATTTAAGTTAAATCAGGTTCCCCAGCCGAACAAAACCTAGACGTAGTGATATAAAAAAGTTTTGCTCATTATGAGAATTTTACACTCTGTGTATGGCGTGTATTCATGCCTGTGTCTCTAAAGAGCAGATAAAAAAAAAGAAAATACTATTTCAACCAATACATAACCAGTTCAAAACTAAAATTATGTTTGAAAGTAAAAATTGGACAATGAATGGCGAGAAAATCCTTCCATATTCTGCGGTTCTTTACAGATTTCTTGGCAGAAGTGTTTTACCATCTACTATAGGAGGTCCTTCTTAAACGCCAGCTGAAGGTGAACAGTTCTGTCTGAAAAGCTAGCTGCACATTCTCCATATGTATATGTACTGTAATCTGGTCCATTTATTTAGAGTGATTAACTCATATTAACTCATATTAGCCCCCGTCAGTCCCCTTGTACTCTAGTACTCTAGAGTGACATTATACCGAGCCGTACAAAAGCAAAAAGTTTGCCGCGTTAACTTTGAATGAAAGTTTAAAGTCTCATCACACCATGATTTGCTTCATTCAGCCGAGTTACGGTGTTCTCTGGTTAAAATGTGTTGTTTGTATTAGTGTACCACCCACAGTTAGCAGTAAAACTCAGTTTCAGCAGGACAGACACGAGACATTTCTCTTTACAAATAGCAGAAAAGGTTTCTTTTGCATGTCATGACATGTTAGCAACAGAGCAGCCTTTCAGAAAGGGATTAAATCAACCGTTTTAAAAAAGTGTTGGAGAGAATTTAATTTGAGTATATTACAGCGAAGAGTCTCATGTCCTGGTTACCGTTTTAGTCATATACCCACATGCTTCTTATCTCCCCTGGCTGTTTTCTCTTACAGTCTTTGTCTTGTCTAGGCATATCCCCAAATGATCAGTATCACAGTGTGAGATAGGGAAAAAGCACATAGTCACAAAGTCTAGGAAGATGATGATTTGTTTTATCGCCCTTTTTTTATACTGTGGATAAGATCCCATCAGAAGTGAGCCATGAAACCTTTATTGTTTTCTTTTACTTTTTCACACACCATGTGGGCCGACTGTAATGTGGCCATAAAAGGCCTTGTTGGTAGACGGCGTGGCATCGAGCTGCATGTAAAGCGTGCTCTGTGTGTTCACCATGATAAGGATCTTCATTCCTCTTTTGTTTTTTTGTTTTTGTCTGAAATCATTTCAAGTCAGATTCATTATGAAGACCCAAACATACACCAACCTACAAAAAAAGATCGGATTGTGTTTTCCAGCAATTGTGAGAGGTTTTGGCAAACAAGTGAAAGAGACACAGATGTGGGCCGTTTCCAAACCAAGTTCTACTAAGAATGTGAATCTGTTGGGTTTTGAGGCGCTTAGGGTACTTTGAGAAAAACAGACTGTGTATTACAGGGTCAGAGGGTAAGTCGAGGCAGTTTCCTGTTTGCTGCGTTAATATTGTGGAATTTTAAAGTGATTAGGAACTTCAACATTAGGGTCACGTCAGCGTCTTTATTGTTTTTATGTGCATCTGTGAAGCCTGTGACTAGAATTTCACTTCTACTATTGAACTATTTCATTTTTACAGTCAAGCTTCCCTGATCGATAAGTGACAAACAAATAAAACATAATTATTAAAAATGAGTTCCAAATCATTTTTTTAAAAGAATACTTGAAAATAACACATATATACACCTTTCACCTTACATAGACCAGGACATAAATGCCAATACAGAAATCTAACCCTAACCTGAAAAAGCTGCAGTTTAGGAAAACATAAATAAATAAATAAATAAATAAATAAATAAATAATAATAATAATAATAATAATAATAATATAGACATTGTTTTCTTAACAGGGCACAGCTGAATGTTCTCACAACATCAACGTTTTCATATATTCTTTCCTATTCACGAGCACATAAATAATAATAATTACAACAACAATTACAGCAAATGTAGCTTGGGAACCTGGGCATAGCACATTATGTGTTTGGGGTATTAATTTTTTTTAAGTTCACTATGCTGCTGCTAGAAGCACATACCAGCATCTATTATTCAGTGGGCAAAAAGAAATCTACATCCGATTGAATTTTTATTTAAGTACGTACGTTTAAACTGCATGCGCTTCACGATGGCAATACAGTACAGCGCACACTAGTCCTGAACACTCACGAATGCGGTGACACAGACGAAGCCAAGCAAAGCTAAATGTAAAGCATATAACCGTATCGTATAAATCACGTTTCATAAGCGACACATCCACCACAGTCAAGGTTGTGAACACAGCACAGTCCATCAGAACACCCAGATAAAATTCCTCTCTCTCTGGATTAATGCAGCTGTTATATGTGAGCCACGTAAGGAAATTATAATAGAAATAGAATACTACTACCACCGCTTCCATTACTGCTACTACCAATAATTACTGTGGCATTATTATTAGAAGTAGTCTTAGTGGTTAGAATGATTACTACAACTATTATGTACATTTAGGGCATTTTGCAGATGCACTTATCCAGAGCAGAGCAGCCAAGCAATTGAGGGTTAAGGGTCTTGCTCAGGTGCAACTTGGTGGACCTGTTATTCAGACTCACAACCCTCTGATTGGTAGTCCGAAAACCTTAACCAGCATGCTACTACATATACTACTACTACTACTACTACTACTACGACTTCCACCATCTCTACCAGAACCTCGCTAATTAAGAAGCTTTTGTTTTGAATGTGGAATTGTGGCTATCATTGATGGAATGAATTTATGGATGAAGTATAGAGTGCTGGAGTTCATTAACTAACTTCATTGTGCACAACAAAAAAAATGTGTAGGGTTCCTTTAGTGTCATTTTTAGTATATTAGTATGGGTTAGAGACCGTAGCAGTGAGGAAAAGACATGAGGCAGAGATGGAGGTAGCAGAGATGAGGATGTTGAGGTCCTCTTTAAGAGTGACGAGGATGGAGAGGATTAGGAACGAGGTTGGCTGTTTTGGGGACAAGGTCAGAGAGACTAGATTGAGATGGTTTGGACATGTACAGAGGAGGGAGACTGGTTATATTAGTAGAAGGATGTTGGAGAAGGAGCCGAAAGTAAGAGGTCAAGAGGAAGGCCAAAGAAGAGATATATGGATGTTGAAAAAGAGGACACGAAGTTAATTGGTGCGAGACTCTATATGCCGAGGATAGAGTTAGGTGGAAGCAAATGACTCGCTGTGGCGACTCCTAACGGGAAAAGCCGAGAGTAGAAGAAGAAGAGACTTTTGCTGGTTCCCCACTTTGTTCTTCACTTCCGTTTCAACTTCCACCTTTTCGTAATCCACGTTAAAGCAGTACACGATTTCCATTTCTTAAAGCCATTTTTCCCAATTCTGGAAAGAATGGATTCTAATTTTCCTCTAATATTTATCCAGAGATATTGTAACACTCAATGGACACAGCAACGGACTGTTAGTGATAGACTTCATAACATTCCCAAACCGATTGTGGCTGCGGTGTGTGCGGGAGCAGAAGAAGGGGCTCGGGCTTTCCTTTGCTGTGGGTTAGAATTGTCCGAGTGTGTCGCTGATCACACAGAGAATCAGTGACCTCACACTGTGACTGAGTGCTGGTGAGTCATTTTATCTCTCTGAGCTGGAGATTGTAAAGCTGTGTTTCTGACATGCCAGTAAAAGAGGTTGAGGTTTTACACCCCACAGGCCAGCGTGCACTCAATAAACTTCACAATAGTCAGTCATTAACGGAGGATGGAGAAAAGTTGCTTGATAGGAATGCAATTTCTTATGTAAGGGATAAAACAAAGCATGGAGTGATACCACAGGATAATGATCAACAACTGGAGGTTGGTGGGGCGTCAGTACCTCTGGGACGATTATTATTTTCAATAGAATTACTTGTTTTAATCCTCAAAGGACATTTTTGAATTCTCTTTATTAATAAACTACAGGTCATGCTTTTTAACTGTCTGGAGATAAATTTGATGTCGTAGAACGTCGTCGTCGTCCGTGGTTCGTCGTCGTTCGTGCCTGTCGCCGTCAACATCTTCTGTCCAATCAGATAAAAGAATCACCCAGCACTGGGGTGTAATTATTAGGTTTGTACCTCAGCTCAGCAAATTCGATAACTTCACGTTCTGACGGACATCTCGAAAAACACGTGGAGCTGCCTTCACAAGGCCCATGCGCGTTCTTTTATTCCAATGCAAATCTCCATCATTGTTCTGCAGTTTTCAGAGCTCTTTAGTTGTCTTTCATGACAGTGCCACAAAAGCACCTTTGCTCATTTCAGCCTGACAGCACCTTGCAGCGCTCCACACCCTACAAGATAAGTATCCTAGACAGATGATGCGCAGACAACTAGAAATGTGCAAGATACTCATTAGCAAAAATTTTTATGTCAAACAGATTTAGTTCCAAGAAAAGGCTCTGTGCTACAGCATAAAATCTCAAACCCTCAAATGTTTTAGCACCAGACAATGCAGCGCTTTACTCCTGCTTCATAATTCAGCCACTTCTATCTGCCATGCATTTTTTCAACCCAGACAAACGACTAGCCTAATACGAGGAGAAAAGACCCAAGCTGAGGTCATGTTTGGGTGAAGTATCTCCCTAATAGTTTAAATTAAACTGAATTTTTTACACGGAGCCCTCACAAGACCTTTGCAGCAGGGTCAAAAGCTTGCTTAAATGATTGAGCTTGTTCGACGACGCCGGTCAGAGCAAACACTTGCCTGGCCAGGAGTTTAAATGCCAGGTGGAGGTCAGCGAAAGTGATGTCTGAATAATGTGTCGTCGAGGCATTGACACGAAAGGGCACATTGTGCTTAGTGACAGAAGAGGTAGATGGAGAGAGAGAGACAGAGAGAGAGAGAGAGAGATTGGAAAGAGACACTAAGCATGCACCTTTAACTATGATGATATATGCAGAATCCTTTCTTATTGATTGAAGGAGCATAAAATGATTTAATGGTAGATTCCTCATCATTAGTATTCTTACTCTGGTGATGTCATTGTGAAACCGGAAGATCTGCACTACATCAGAAAAGAATTATGGCTCTTCAAAGGTATAGATTCATACATAGGAGTCAGTGGTTTTAGCACATTGTGCTAAAAAAGAAAAAAACTTTCAGTAAAACATTTTACAGGAAAATTCCCTTCTGGAATATTTGTGAGGTGCTTAGTGATTCTGGTGCTAATTTGCTGGTTGGTGATGTATTTTTGTTATTCCCGTGAGAAGTTTGATGTCACTGGGGGACACTGCTTTTAATTAGAGAAGAAAACTTGACAATCTCAGACATAAGTGATAACGTTCAGGTTTTGATGTTAGTTCTTCTGAAAGCTACTTTCTTGTTGTTTTTGTTTTTCTTTTTTTTTTATGTTAACCCAACGGAACAATCTAGCGCATATGTCTTGACAGCAAACGCTGGACCAGAATGAAACGCAGCTATATGACGAGCTATGGGCTCGAAAATTTAAGAAAGGCGAAAGCTTTACAGCTAGAAAGTGTTAAGCAAAGTGAAATTGAAGCATTAGGAGGACTTCGACGCACTGAGGCTCACATGTTCATTATAAAGATTAATATGCAGGTCGTTCAGGGTGGATTCTTCACGTAAGTTAAAGAGAAACCAAATGAGGAGTCAGTGAATAATCATTAATTTATTAATCCCATGTCTCAGGAACCACTATTTTTAGTACATCATCAAGTAGCTTCATTACATTGCACAGCTATACAGGCATAATCACTGTATTTTAGCAGTCAGACACTTCCTCTGGGCTTTACAGATTTGAGACAGCATGAGAAAGCCACCATCTGCCAGTGGAGATGACGTGTTGTCAATAACGCTGTAAAAGACAAATTTATGACCTTGATGTGGTACATTGTGTTTAATTAAAGCTTAAAGGCTAATTTCCATGTATGAGTGCCTGCTATCAATTGAGGTCACAGAGCCCACAGGCTCCTGGTTTACTCCGAGTGCCTCTCTGATGTTTAATGTGTGCTTTTATTCCTCTGCTCTCTGCGTATTTTATTATTTGAGCTGGAAAAAAAGGACTTTGTTGGGTTTACACAGGTTGTTGTGCAAGCTGTTGTATTTGCATTACATTGATAATTTTATCCTACACAGAGCTTTGGAATGTCTTTCCGTCAAAACCGATAAGGCTCTTTTGATGCTCATGCAGATAGACATTGTTCCCATTATGCTGGTAATGTACACAGTAATTTGTCTTTGTGGGTTCGTGCGTAGCTCCCGTGGAACACGAGGGAGCAAATGCAGCGTACAGGCGGGGGGAAGGGGGTTGCTACAGCATGCAGATCCTATCTAAACATCATCTGATGGGTTAAGGCTGGCTTTAAAAAAAAAAACCTGCCTCAGCAGTAAAACGGTAGAAGTCGGGTATGTATGTATGTATGTGTGTGTGTGTGTGTGTGTGTGTGTGTATATATATATATATATAATTATTTAATTCTTTTTTATAACGTCTGTTCAAAACTAATTGAAATACAGTTTTTTTTTGGTCCACACACACACACCTGTATCAAAGATGCTCCTGATAGTTCACCCGCTGTTGCTATGGAAGAGAGAGATGTAAATGAACTGGGGCAAACCGTGGCTATGAATACCAATGAATCTTGAATCCAGGAACCACACTAGCCTCTGTCTGCATATCAGAGAGTATATGCCTTCTCACAGGATGTTACCCATACGCAGCTTTTCTCTCTCTCTCTCTCTCTCTCTCTGTCTCTTTCTGCTACTCACTCTGCCTTAAAGCCTGTCCATAACAGGCTCAGATGAAAAGGAAAAAAAAGACAAGCAGTGGATTGGTTGGTCTGCGCTCTGCATCGTGTTCGTGTCTGAACCTTGAGCATGCGGTTCAACATGCACATAGATTTAATGACTTCAACTTTTCTGCTTAATAAATTCTTCATGCTAAGATTTGACCCAGAAATTCCGCAGATGTTTGCGTTGAAGGTCGTGTCCTCAGGTTAAACTGGCAAGCTTTAAAGGAACCCCCCACTTGAACTTGAACCAGAGCAAAACCTTCTCACCAGTAGCGAATATTTGCATTAATACCCACAATATTTTCTCATCTCTTTCTTCTTCCCCCTTGACTTCTTAAGACAACACGGCTATTGTAAAGGATATTGCTGGATTATGGAATCAGCTCCGCAGGGGGAAAGGTGACTCGAGGCGTCTTTGCTTTTCCACAGACGTCCAAAGCATTTAACGCGAGCGGTAAACGTAAAAAGACACGGAGGACTCAAGCTGAGTTTCCTGTTGCGTCTGCCCGATTCGGTATGATATGCTTCCCTATTCCCCTCCGAAATCCCCTCAGCAAGCAGCTTTGTCAAGCGTACGAGCAGGATAATAGCAGTGCTAGCAACGCTGGATCATTTCTAAGCAGCTGTACGCTGTACTGTCGGGACAAAGCGCAATCCAAGCTGTGTTAATGAGGCTTGACAATGGTCATGAGTGTCCTGCATGTTTTGTTGAGCGTCAGTGGGAAAGAATGCACTGTCATGCTTAAATAATCTAGTTATCCCTCTGTACTCTCTTTACAAAACCACAAGCTTGGAGACAACATTCCTCAACCATTTCTATGAATATTATGCCATTTTGTAAGCTGTTTTAATAATATTAATAATATTAATAACAACAATAATATTATTATTAATAATTATTATTGTTATTATTATTATTATTATGTATTTATTAAAAAAATATTCATGCACATCCTAATTTCTCTAAACAGACATATTTTTTTATTAGGTCATATGCCGATGTGACTCTCATACGTTTGTCATCTGGTATCTCAGCAGTTTTCTTGTGAGCGAGATTACGACAGGATGCTGGTGCCGATGATGACGATCTTAATCGCTCCCTGTATGTTCATTACCTCCACTCCAGTCATGGTTATGTCCTGGCAGATGGTCACTTTTCCAATTGATTTGGCTCGTTGAGGAGATTAAAATATTATCGCACCACAGAGACCATGCTCCGTTGTCATCGAATTAGCATTTTTGCCTGGCTACTGCTCTCTGAATGGGCCAATGTCACTCCAAAGGTGAAAAGTGAATTAGAGTAGAATTATGGGACTGGAGCCACTAGTGTGGAACTCTAGAGTCTACAAGCTGACATTCTCTGAATTTGTAGCAGTGAAGGGATGTCGGAAAATGTTTTATGTCGTTGTAGTGTTGTATGATAACCAAGCGATTTTCCTCCTTTGCTTTAATCCTCCGTAATTAAAAACCCCGGTACCACAAGGCTCGTTTTACAGCGCTGAATTACCACAGCACAATAGCGCCCTGTATTTACACAAATATTTACATGAGAGCAGAGCACTGTGGAGCAAAGTGGAGACCAAGAAGTCATTTGTGCATTTGAACCTTGATTAAAAGGGCCCCCTTCCCCCTCATAAGTGGCACTGAGCATACTCATGGAGTCGTGTACAGTGTGGTGACTGATAAACCTCAACTGTGAAAGGCCCCCATTGTGCACCAGTGTGGGGCCTGCTCGCTCAAGTTCAGAGCTGGCTACCTATCTGCTCGAAAGGAATTGAAAAGCGACCCTTGTGGTGACTGACCAGAATGCCTGATAACACTCAGTGTCAACAAGGCCAGGACAGCGGGTGGAGATCACCAAGCCATGCCCGTTGCTATGGCGATAGAATAGAGCATTCCCTTTAATATATTATTTACCGCTTCTGATCCTGATGGCTGTTGATTAATTAGAAGGAGAGGAAAGAGTAGGAGGGCTGCTCGCTCTCTCACTGACTCGCGCGCGCACACACACACACTCACGCACTCAGTCACTCTCGGCTCCTGGAGAGCACACTGTGCTTCCCTGCTTGGTTTAAAGCGACTTAAACAGGAACATTTGAGCAAAATGCGAGGTACAGTTAGTACAGACAGTGACTAACTAATGCGGAAAAACAAACAAACAAAACAATTCTATACATTTTTCTAGACACAGAACCATAAAAGACGGCTCTTTCTCTGAGACGTCCTGTTTATACAGTAAATACACTGAAAAACACATCAAGTTGTCAGCATGAATTGTGTTTTGCTCAAACTAAAAGTCCAATTTTTCTTCCAAACAGTTTGACCCAGGTGGATTCCTACTGCAAATCACTTCAGAACACAAAGAACAATTTATGTAGCTGTCTTTTTTTTTCTCTCATAAAGTGAAGAACAGGTGAAGGCTGGATCTTAAGTCTACAGACCTTTGTCAATGCTGCATTTCTGTGGTCAGCACTTGTCCTTGTCCCATCATGTAGTTTATGCATTTCAGAAGATGCCCTTGTCCTCTGCTTTTCTGCCAGACCTGATTGTTGGTTCTAACATAAACAATACAGAAATAAATTCATACGGGAAGGATTAGTGGTGGATTTTTTTTTTGTTTAACAGTGCTAAACTATAGATAACTAATATATTTAGGATTAGGGTTAGGGTTATAAATATCACTGGGATTAGTGGTTAGGGTTAGGGGTTATAAATATCACTGGGATTAGTGTTTAGGGTTATAAATATCACTGGGATTAGTGGTTAGGGTTAGGGTTATAAATATCACTGGGATTAGTGGTTAGGG
>JAOTRN010000003.1:16258945-16270349 GCA_028566695.1 Bagroides melapterus | reverse complement strand
CACACACACACACACACACACAGACAAAGCCTCTGTCCAACCTAGGAAAAGAGTGTCTGATGTCCTTCCTTTATTCTTCATTTTCTCCCTAATTTAATCTCGGCTGATTTACACCTATTAGTCAGCTCTCCCTTATCATACACAACTACCCACCAGGGAGGGTGAAGCCTATCACGTGTTCTCTCCGACATAGCCAACTGCATGCTCATGCTGTGTCACAGGACAGCGTAAGCCACTCTGAGGGGTGCTATCGGCCGTCTTCCACATACCTGCGATCACACATGCCTACGACTGGCTAGTGGCATCACAGGAGACAGAGATTATTCCATCCAACTCACTCTGAGGGCCGATTTGCTCCCTTGCTTCCTAGACACAGACAGACGTGGTTTTACGTAATCACGCGATGCAGCATCACACAAAATTTTCAAGCTTTGTTACTGACCGAGTATCGATACAGCATTGGCAGTAGACTCCGAGCAAATTGTGTCTCGCGTATCTTGGACTGTTTTTGCTTCACATGTGCAGGATGAGCTAGATAGAGCCTAAAGGATTGGGAGAATCTGCTGACACTTAACAACATGAGTGAGTGAGCGAGTGTCTGAGTGGCACGTGTGCAGCCTATTCAGGAAACCCAGTGTTCTTGGCAAAGAGAGACCCACTGAGGGCGCACACACACACACACACACCCGGCTTAGTCAACTGCAGATTTTTCACTCCACAAAGGAAAGCCAACGAGATAGACGGTGTCTTAGATGTGCTTAGTGACGTTTATGGCATCTCAGGAAATGTACTACCAAAGATATTATCTTAAAGTAGGTTGATGAAAAGAGGAACAGAGCTCTGAGGATCTGAGTAACTCTTTTACAGTCAGGGCAGAGCAAATCTGAGGGCTGTAAAAATGTACACAAAAGCGCAAAACAAAACTAATTAGATGCAATCCACAGTAATATTGTGTACCATGCTTTTGTGTGTAGTGTCTTTTAAAACTGCTTGTTTATTGTAGTTCTAGGAGCACTATTAAACAGCTACAAACTAAGCTCCTTTAATTATTGCTGAAGGATTATACACATCCTGCTGTGATTTTTAAGTAGTTTTTCAGAGGATGAACTTTAATTTTTGACACCCCTATCCACCCCCTTCCCAAATGCCTGTAATTGTTTGAGCTGTGTTTTTTGACTCCCTTGTTTCCTGTTGCACTCTCCATTAGTGGCTGATTACCACCTGGGAGCAATGTTTCATTCGTGATGAAGATCAGTGTTTAACACGCTCACTCGTTGTAGTGCAGAAGAGGCGCTAATCAGAGCGGGCGTCCTAGGCTTCGGCTCGGAGCTTGATAATCTACTCAGCAGCGCGCTGAAGGACCCCCGCTCCACTCCTGTAGATCCGTACGTCTTCTTCGCAAATTAGTCCGGGCATTGATCTCGCAGCGCGCCTCCTTCAGCCGTTAGCTACAGTTACTCAACACAGCCAGGAGCAGCTAACCGGCCACGCATTACTCAGGTGAACAAGCGAGCTCTGCACATCTGAGTGTAGCCATTAAGCATAATATAGAATATACACTGGCTGTCACTTTTCATTTTTCACCACGCCGTCTGTGCGCACGGACAGTGAGAGCTCTAGCAACGCAGCTCCCACACTCATCCCTCTCCCTTTCTGTACTGACAACACATGACAACATTCCCCTTTTCCCATCATAGATTATTGCCTTTATATTCCCAATGATTCTCTTATACCCTGCGGTGATTCCCGACTTATTAGAAGTTTAGGGGGGTTTAAAGGGTACAGAGTGAGGGCCTGTCATCATCGCAGCTTATGAATATACCTGTTATAAGTCTTCGTTTTCTTCCCTTAATATTTCTTTCCTGTCCTCTTCCTTGACAGCTAATTGAAGGCTCCCTTTGGGCTTGCTGTTCGACAGACATATTAATTTCAGGTTTGCTGGTCTGTTGAGCTTAAGAAAAATGGTCCTTGTTGTAGCAGAGGGCGAATTAATATCAGAGAATGCCTGGGTGCTGTGTGAATACTGGTCGAGTGAACAATCGCTGCCACAGCATACAGCATCCAGTGTTAGAAGAGGAGTGACAAAAATCTCATACCACAATGAGGTCTTGATATAATTACTAGCATTTTTCTGGATGGTGCTGGAGGCCTGGGAAATGACCGTGTCCCTGTTTCCACCGCCAACCGAGCTGCACTTACCGTACTCGGCTCACGTGGCACACAGGTAAGAACCGTAGCGGACCGATTTTGGCTACCCTTCTTTCATAGGTACCACGTGAGCAAAGCTAAAAATAGTGCAGGATATTGATTGATCAGTCAAACAGGCTTTCTGATTAATGTCTCTGGCTTGAATTGCACAAAAACCTTGAGCAGTAGGACGGTGTAGTGTCTGCGTACGTTTCTCGTTCTTCACCGTTCATTCAAGTCAATTTTCTGGCCATTTAAGAAGCCAACCATTTTAACCGTTTAATCTCATTTAAACAACAATTTAATTCAAGTCCATTGTTCATTAAATTCATATTCATTTGAATTTCCACACTCACAGTAGCATTTCTTCAGTAACACTGCGCACCACATCTTTCCTGTGGTTCCAGCAGCGGCGTGCTGGTGTTTGTTAATCCTTGTCTGATAAGGTGTGCGCTCAAAATCTTCTGCATTTCTTCCGTTTTTTTTTTTTTCAACTAAAGATTAAAATGGTCACACCTCTGTTTAGGTGCGTAGGCGGCCACCGAGTGAGCTTCCTTTTCTTTCTTTTCACTTAGCACAGGAGAGACGCGCGGCATGCATTTCGACACGAAATGAGATATGCTTGGTTTTCATTTTGAAATTGCTTCTTTGAATTTTGAGTATTTCACTACAGGTGCCTAACAAACCCAACACTACCTGATAAGCCTTCAGAAAAACTCTGTCAACTGTGACGAGCTATGTGATGGCAAAAACCCACGCACACACGCACACACACACGCACGCACACACACGCACACACACACACTCTCTGCAACAGTGTGCAACGTTTATTGATAAATAATAATAGTACTTATTATTATTATTATTATTATTATTATTATTATTATTATTATTATTTCCAGAATCCGAAACCTATTAATTGTAATAACAGGCAGGTGGCACAGTGATATCTACGAAGTACAAATGCCTTGCATGTAGGAAGCGTGCGGTGTTCCCCAATAGACTAATTTTATTAACACTTAGGACAATTTGAGTCTGATTGAAATCCCTTGTTAAAATGAATTAAACAGATTGCTGTCAAGGGAAGAGTAACCATGCTCCAGATTCACAAACTGTCCATTAAAAAAAAAAAAAGAGAGCGAGGGAGAGAGAGAGAGAGAGAGAGAGAGAATTGGTTGCTGTATTTTGCACCGATTAATCTAGGAAGACAAAAATATGTCATTTAAATATTTTCATCTTGTGAATTTACACACCTTGGATCAATATTAATGTTTTTCACGACTAGCAGGCCGTCAGGAAATGTAGAAATAAATGCTGCACAACTGAAAACAAACTATGTCGCCGTTCCAAATTATAGAGCAGCTGCGCAGCCCTGGAAGTTATTATGCAATTCTCAGGTAGTGTCTGCAAACAGCATTACAGAGCCCCAGACTTTAAACAATACAGAGGTGAATATAAAGCACTGTCATCTCCGCATCGCTCACTCAGCATGTGAAATTAGCCGTGGCGCGCAAAAAAATCGGCGCCAGAAAGGTTGTTACTTCCCTTCCACCACAGCCTCGATTGCTAGGCGACCATCAGCAGCACCGCAAAGAAATCCACCTGGCTATATGCTCTCGAATTCTAATCATAAGGTCCTTATTTTTTTACAGAATCAAAAAATCACGGACGTGACAAGGTGACTCTTGTGTATATTTTTTTCTCTTTAAGAACTAGCATAATTGTAGATACGAGTACATTTGTGACATTTGGTAGAAGCCTTTATTCAGAGAGCCTTTTTTTTTTTTTTATACACCTGAGCAATTAAGGGTTAAGGGCCTACCTCATGGACCCAGCAGTGGCAGCTTGGTGGACCTGAGATTTAAACTCACAGCCTCCCAGTTGCTAGTTCCAACACCTTAAGCACTAGGCTACCACATTCCCAAGTAGGCTTCATGGTGGATGGGGGATGGAAAACTAAAAAGCTGTACGTATTCTTAACTGTAAACAAATTGTATAGATGTGTGTAACACCATCACATGCAGGATTTCCTCGATCTCCATTCTGCAGTTAATGAGCGTGTGAGAGCTGTATACATGATTTACACTTTATCAGCCGTGTTGTTTTCCCATCTCTGCTTTCAACTACGATAGTCGATCTCTGCAGCACCATTTTCCAGGATTCAGTAAAACCCGTGGATGAAAGCGTTTACATCGTACGGATGGAACGTTGATTTAGAAAACTTTAAGATGTTCACGTTCATGTTTATTGGATACGAGAGGAAGGATGAAGGTTACAGTGCATAGATGAAATGGGTAATATGTTGTTTTTTTTTTTGTTTTTTTTTCCTCTGTGTTTTTAATCCTTTCTTTTTTGTATGTCTATTGCGGTAGGTCAAACATAATTGCCCGATATCAAGTTGAGTTATAGTCTGCCATACATTTTCACAATGCTAAATAAACACCGGTGGGGATCAGAGGAGGTTAGGCTGTTTTTCCAAGTTGCCTGAATTGGATTCAACTAAGATTCCTTTCCAAAAAATGTTGGCAGGTATTACAGTGGGCGTGGGTATCACTTACACCCATTAACGTGGGCGTAAGTATTACTGACAACTCAAAACAAGGGAACGAGCAATTTACTTACCCCAAGCAGAGGCTCTGAAAGCATGTGTTTTCATTTTATGTCACACTTTATTTGGTCTAATACACGGGGCTATCTAAGCTGATGGCTACATATGTTTACAGTTTTGTACTGTTTGCCTTAAATTTAACTTCACAGTTACTACAGAACAGTAAAATATAGATTTGCAATGGCAGATGTGTTGAATATATTTCAAGGTCAGTTAATATGGCGTCTACTGTTTATACGTCTGTGCGCTCTTCAGTGTGAATGAAAGCCACATGACCTTTCAGTCAAATGCTGATATGCCCTCATTTCTTCTAGTCGCTTTCTCAAGCAGCGTAACCGAGCTAGGATTCGAATCAAACCCCCAGGGGTGGCACTCGGTCTAGAATAAAACCGCACCCAGCCTGAAGAAAGGTTTCGGCTGCAACGCGTGCCTCGCACATCACAAAGGTGTAGCGTCTTTACTTTCCAAAGACAAACCTGGAAGTTTATCATATGCTTCGGAAAGAGCGTCAAGCTGTGTGTTCGCTCTTTTGCAGATTTTAAATATCAGTGGTACATAGCAACAATGTTGGGAATGGTAAGCAGAATACACGCTGGACTTTCACAACAGAGATATTTCACCACACGTGTTGTATTTGTCTACTCCTCTTTACAGCTGTTGCTTTTCAGCATGCATTACATGCACTCGGGGCTTAATGAACACTCTAAGTCTGGCAGAAATATCTAATTGCCAGTAGAATATCCAGCACTGTATTATTTTCCCCCAGCACGGAAAAGCAGAGTCTGTACACATGTTGAGTGTCAGGAAGAAACAATGGATTAGGAGTAATGAACATTTGAGCATGGCAGAGTGTCAGGAAAAAAAAAGCTGATCAGGGGAAAGAATCAAGCTTTTCAGGGTGGAGCGTCTGGAGCAGTTTACTGCAGGCTGAATCGAACCAGAGCTCTCCACCCGGTCAGTTGAGACTAATTCACAGTAGGTCATGACCAATCTCACAGAGAAAGCTCTTCTGCACACACACGCTGGACCGGAATCTCTCACACACTCTCCGGGGCTATTATCAGCAGGCTACCAGACTAAGCTGCTTCCATCCAACTGGAAGTAGGAGATATTGGTCAGTATTTATTTAGATTTCAACATGGTGTGATTTAACAGGTCTGTGTTTTCATTGTACACCATTTATGCACTTCAGCTAGCTTAGTTTATTTATTTATTTATTTATTTCTAAGAAGTGTGCTTTATATAACTACGAAATGTGGGCAGTGATTCATGAGCATGAATTGGCAGCAACAAAGCAGACTCTGACATTTATCAAAGCAGGGATGGCATTACTGATGCTTTTCGCTTTCGTGATAGGATGCAAATTTAACTACAAGAATTCTTGTATTTATTTCGTGACAGAAACCTTTATTTTCTAGCCCAGTATTAAAGAAGAGTTGTATTGAATGCATGAGTGCATTTCAAAAACAATGAAGTTTTTTTTTTTTTTTGTCTATCATATGCTGTCTTCTAAATGGATGTGCAATATAAAAATGTTTCTTTGTTGAAAGCTAATTGAGCATGCTTGAAATAGCAGACACAAGCATTGTTGTTCCATCATTAATGCTTCTGCCATGTGCCTGGAATAAAATGTAGGTCATAAAAAAAAATGTCTTCCTACTGCTCTCTTTCTCAATTTGGAATCAAAGATTTTCTGGCAGAGAAACTTGCATTACCTAAAAGGTATTAAAAAGACAAACAAACATGTCACCATGAACTAAATTTATCTTTGTTTCTTTCAGCCCCGCCTATCTCAGATGCCACCTCAGTGTCAGCACCACCCCGAATAACAACCACCACAATGACAACAACAACAGCACAGCATAGAGGCCTAACAACGACCATTAACACTACAGGGACCAGGGTCGGCAACAAGCCCCCAAAACCCCCAGTGGCCCCGTCAAGGACTACCACGCCTCCGTCCCTGGAGTCGTTCCCTTTGCCCAAGCGCTTCTGTGACAGCGTAGAGCGAAGGGACATCCTGTGGCCTCAGACTCAGAGGGGCATGCTTGTGGAACGACCATGTCCCACAGGAACCAGAGGTAAGTGTGTTTGCTTCACCATATGCAATTCATTTACAAGAGCCATTTAACAGAACACTTCTGAGGACAGGGTGTCTTTTACTTTACCTTTGAGGGTACTGTATGTTTTAGAGCAAGGTTTTGTCATAAATCTGTGGGCACACAAACCTGAAATAGCTCTGTGATGCCACAAGACATATCCCAAACTATGCATAGGTGTTGAAATGCCAGATCAAATCCAAATATTCTATGGTATATTTTCAGGCACCGCGTCGTACCTGTGTGTCCTCTCCACTGGGGCCTGGCACCCAAAAGGCCCTGATCTAAGCAACTGCACCTCTCACTGGGTCAATCAAGTGGCTCAGAAGGTTTGTATTAGTCCAACTGCATGACACCAGACATACAAATATCCCTAATAGCTCAGAGAGTTTGCTGAGCTCACCGTCATGAATATAAAACAGTCCCCAGTGCTAAATTTTGAGCACACGCTTCTTACTATCATTGGCTGAGATTGAGAAACGTAGCCTCGAGCTACCCAATAGGGCGCCCCGCTGCTCAATCTGATAACGCATCTTCTGAATGTTGGCTCTTAAAGGGCTAATGTGCTCTGCAAGCTGAAGTTCGAATGGGCTGCCATTAGACACAATGGACTGCCCACACCTCACACAGCAGCAAAATTAACTTTTTTTTTTTTTTCCAAAGGAGAAAAAAAAACTCTGTCTAATGCGCACAGGATGTGTTATCAGTTTTTAATTACTAAGCGATGGCTCGTGGGTGCTGTTAGCGAAGCATATTTCCTCACAGCGTGAAGATGTCATAATTAGGGGCGAGAGGCCTGCAGACGCAGAATGATATTTCTCAGCTCCTGCTGCGCGGCTAATTTGCACAATCTTTCAGATCCGGAGTGGGGAGAATGCGGCCAACCTGGCCAACGAGCTAGCTAAGCACACCAAAGGGCCCATCTTCCCCGGCGACATCAGCTCTACCATGAGGCTCATGGAGCAGCTGGTGGACATCCTGGATGCCCAGCTGCAGGAGCTGAAGCCAAAAGAAAAGGATTCTACTGGACGGAGCTTCAACAAGGTATAAGTGAATTTATCTTTGTCTTATAACTTTAATTTCTATTTGAGATTTAGGCCCATGGAGCTGATTCAGCAACTTCATGACGTTACCCTCTGTTGTCGCACTTAGTGCTGGAAATAATGTTAGAGGAGAATAAAAAAAACACTACAGTATATCATTTCTTTACTCAAAGGTCATAGAAATGATCAGAGGAATTCTTTTCTGTGCTCCTTTGATGCTGGGACCAATCAAAAGCGATGAAGACTGCATTAGTGAGGGGTTTTAGTCAGAATAAATTCCTATTCACTGCATGATTTTTTTTTTCTTGTTGCTTCACAGCTTGTTTTTATAAGCTATTATGGAGAGATAATGAATATAATATTATTTCTGCTATTACCAGTGATAACTGTGACTTCAGAGGGTTAAATCCTCATTAAGCATTAGAGATTTGGCATACTACTGGCGTAATAGTCTGCAGTATATTGATTCTGATTTTTTGGCCAGACACCACCTTTCAAATTTGGCCTTAATGCACATAAGAGAATGAGCAATCGAAACAGCTCATTAGTGTTGCTGAAGTCCATGTGGAACAGTTGTGTGAGTCTGAGGGCCAGTGTTTTTCTAATGCCTTTCTTTCTTTCTTTCTTTCTTTCATCTGTCTTTGTGTCTTCTTTCTAATAATAAAAAGCTTCAAAAACGAGAACGGACATGCAGGGCATATATGAAGGTATACTTGTGCCAACGGTACTATTTTTCTTTTCTTTACACGTCCCTCCTCCCGCTCCTCCTTCTTTCCCTGCCACTGCTCAGCGGCATGTTTCACTGCCATGCAGCCTCTCATTCTCTCCATCATTTGATGAATTTTTGATCTACCAGTGCCCTCCAAGCTCATGCCAGCTATACTGTGGCTTGGAACCATTAGCACTTACTAATCAGTGCAGTTTGTATCCTGCTATGGTACATGATGGTATGTGTCAGCCTTTGATTTACAGCTTGGCTGTTCATTGTTTCTATGCTAGATCAAGAATGTAAATGATTATTCAATTTAAAAAAAAAAAATCCCTTGATCCACTTAGGGTCCAGTGATATTTAGTGAGGAAACGATCTGAGCGCATAAGCTAAATTAGGAGATTATTTCAGTCGGTTGAACTTTTTTTGTTTTTTTTTTTGCAAAGTCAGCCATTTGCATAAATAGTTCTCCTCGTACAGCAGCATGTCGGGAGAGAATTAAGGCATGATAACGGTGCAGTATTTAACTGGACAGTGACACAGTTGTTGTTGGTTAGGCTTTCTATTCCAGCACATTGCCATATAAAGGAAACATTGGCTGCGATTTAAGCAGCGTAAACCAGGCTTAAGGCCTTCATTCCCGTTACTGCCACGATTTTAAATTCAAATAAAGATATTCCACATTTCAAAGCACAGCCTGCAGATGTGCAAGAGGATCATCGCTCTATCAGCGTAGGATGACACAAATTCTACATTCACTGCATTTAATTAAATATTAATAAATTAAATATTTCAGCTTATTAAGTCTATTATTAAGGCTATTCAATATGTTGTACTGAGTGGGCAGTAAAATAGATGGAGGAGGAAAAGGGCAGTGATGGACTATGTGGTACTTGGTGTCACAGAGTAAATGAACTGAATACATCTATGTGAAAAAAGGAACATCAGTAAAGGTGATGGAGCGTAGCATAGCTAATCCCGAGCACAGAAAGGCCAGGACCCTGTAAAGTTTAAATAATGCTAAAATGTCTTCTTGACAGACGTGGTGAATATTGTCCTGGATTGAGTTAGTGAATTAGGAGTGAATTAGGAGAGAGAACAACACCACACTGCAATGTTTACCAGCTGAACAGTGAAACTCGGAGGCTGCCGTCGAGTGACTTGACCTCAGCCTCACTGAACATTACAGGCCTGGCAGGATTTTTAAGCAAGCGTTAAACGAGACCATTTTATTTAAGATTGCCACTTTATCCAGTGACTTATGATCCTATGAATTGGGCCAACTATGAATAAAAAGAAGTGCAATTCCTATTTGGTTCATCCACTGGAGGTGTGTTGTGCCTTCTTTGGCATTCAGAATCACATAAAGAGATGATGGATGCTTTTGAACAAACACAAAAATGACCTCATTGTGCAGTTAATGCAAATTGGATGGCTGTGCAATCTTGCGGTAAGCAGCCCTTTATACTTCGTCCCAAATATGCTTTATTGGGTTGAGACGTGGAGGTTAAACAGACCACTGAAGCTATGAAAGAAAAAGCTGTTATGCTCCTGCAACCATTCAGTGACAATACATGCCTTGAGATATGGTGTATTATGATGCTTTATGTGCAAGTGTGGATAAACTGTAACCATGTAGAGGGATAAATGTGTGCCAGGAAAACATTTCCTACCCCATAGGCGCTGGCTCTCTTTTGGAGGAAATGAGAGTTTCAGAGTGAGAGCTGCACAATTCCTGGACAACTGTTACTTTTCTGCTTTTTTCAACACACTACAGGGAACATTACCATTATGTGAACAGGAGTGAAACAAATTACATAATGATTGCCATTTTAGCGTGTAACAAAGGTAGGAAAAATAGCAAACATGCAGGAGGTTCAGCTTTTCGTGTCTGCTAACATTTACATTTAATGTAGCTGTTTTAAAAAGCTTTTTAAGTGGTACATCAGCAGTCACACAGTCACAAGATTCAGTTTCACACCTCAAGTTTATTTTTTGCCATCGTCACAGACAGCATTTGACAAGAAGCTTGTCTGACATTCAGCGTAGCATGCTCCTGGCCTGCAGATGAGTTCCAGCTCATCATGGTGCTGGAAAAAAAAGGTTCCTGGTTGATTTCTCAACACGTTGGTACCGTTCTGATACCTTGTCACACTCCCAATACTACTGACATCAAATTCCAATTTTTCCAACAGCTCGATGCAAACGATATGTCGATTTTACCTGGCCAAGGCAACTTTCCCATGTGTCCCATCTCCTATGTTGTGGCCCATTTGAGACAGCGTTCCAGAAGTGCTTCTTAGATGGTATTTAGCTTAGCAGTCTTCGACACAGATGTGATTAGCCTAGTTGTGGCCCTGCTGATTTCTTGCACGATGGTTGCCATCCTCTTTTAACCTCTCTGACAAGCTGTTTTCATGCACAGCGCTTGCTGAACTGTTCTTTTTTGTTCTGTTGTTAATAATGGTTTTGTGTGAATAGCTTAGGACAGCTGTTTGGGAGATACTAGACTAAATATCACACCACATTAAAAATCGATAAGGTCACTTAAGTGAATAATAATTGAGGCTAGACATGCGTACCAGACTGATTTATACCCTATGCAGTATTTTTGTGTTTGTGTGTGTATATATATATATATATATATATATATATATATATACAGTACTGTGCAAAAGTCTCCATATTATCTGTAGTACAAATTTTGTTATATAAGTTTATGATGTCTGCATTATTATGTACAAGACCATTCCCTACA
>JAOTRN010000003.1:16179890-16192446 GCA_028566695.1 Bagroides melapterus | reverse complement strand
ATTGTTGTTGTTGTTGTTGTTGTTGTTGTTCTTCTTCTTCTTCTTCTTCTTCTTATTATTATTATTATTATTATTATTATTATTATTATAATAACACAATATTGTTTTTGTTGAAAAAATAATAATAATGTGCTTGAATTTGTGCTGTGCTTTCTTGTCTGTATAATAATAATAATAATAATAATAATAATAATAATAATAATAATAATAATAATAGTAGTAGTAGTAGCAGTAGATGCAGCTCTGTTCTGCTTTTGGAGACACTTTGCTGCCATGGTTTAAGTCTCCTCATCGTGCTTAAATGAATAGTGTACTAATAAGATCTTCAGTATTCCTCAGAGTAAACTTAAAATTAGTATATTATAGTGATCTAGTGCATGAAGAATATATAAAGTATGAGACATTAATTAATACATTGAAATATGTCAAGGTCTACTGTTAATTACTATATATAAAACTATATTTATTATAACTATATTTTTATATATAAACTATATTGTATCCTGTGTTCAGCTACATTCGATCCATTACCTGACTTTCTTTTACTCTCTTTCTTGATCTGGGAAGTGTGGTCTAGAATTCTGTCCGGAATATTTTCACAAGGTGGAAAACTGTTACAGTATACAGGCACTGACGCTGGAGACTCCTTCCATAACAATCTCCATACAAAATTATTCTTTGTGGTTTTTGTCTTGAGTCAAATAATCAATAATAAAATATTGTATTTTGCATAATTTGAAAAACAAAAACAAAAATTAAAAAAACAGTCTAATTATTCACTGAATGCCAGGGTGATATTTTCAAAATGGTTTTCTCTGGAAAAGAAAAATGAAACCATTGGAAATGCTGACATTTTTGCTAAATCACTGGGGAGACTAATGCTGGTGCCACACTGTTATTGTCATAACAGAATTTTGATTAAGCAATATCAATATGTTTCCTTTCCTAAATCTTAAACGCTGCAAAACCCAAATAAACGCACCAATTCCTATCTTGATCCATGGTGGTGTGGTATCATCTGTCCTTAGCCATACGTCCCCATAAGACTTGCCTCCTCTGTGCTACAGTAGAGCAATAATTCAGCCAATGCTAATAAGCCAAGCCTGTGGGGACGATGGCAGATGAGCCTGGCATCCAGACAAATTCGCCACTTGACTTTTCTTTCTTGTCGACATGTGCTACACAAGGGATTTTCAGCAGCAAAGGCCCCTTCCCTCTATTTGAATACGATATCTGTTTGAGTGAACACTGCAAGAGTTGGAGTAGGTACAATATCACTTGTTTTTTGCTTGACTGCTCATTTAAGAAGTGTTGAAGTTGTGCAAGCTCCCCAGACAGCTGGGGTGTTAGACAGTGGAGTGCCACTCCATTTGGTCTCTCCCTTTTTTTTTCTTTTGCCTCCCTTTGCAGTGTTCCAGACCAGTGCAATGCTCTGAATCCCAGACATATCCATAAATATGATGTACATGCATGAAGCCCAATTTACATAGTGGGGAAACCATTTTTAACAGGAAAATATATGGCATAAAAAACAGCATGTTGACATAATAAAAAGTGTAATTATTAAGGTATTTTATTAAGGTATTTATCTTTTTTTTTCTTTTTCCCTATCCATCCATCTGGGGTGTATTCCCAATATTCTTGGATTAGTTGCTGCTGAATGAACAAATCAGTGAATCATATCGATAAGTTAAAAAAAGTACAAAAATTTAAAGGACAGAATTTTGTGCCTCATTATCTTAAAATGATGAAAAACTTTTTGTGTCTTGTAGAAACCTCAGACTGTATACAGTATAAACTGTCCAGAATATTTATCACCTGATCATATCAATTTATGATTCTGTTTGCAAATCACACAAATCCCTCCCAACATAAAAGCAGCGATTTATCAAAGTGTCCTTCAAAACAAGTTCTTCCAAGCTCTTTTTTTTATCACCTTTATTCACTTTTTTTTTCAGAAGAAAAAAAATAAGACAAAATGGTGATGGATGGCTCTGAGGCGCTGAGCAAGCAGTGGACTCTATCACAGCTGTAAGTGAGAAAGGAGATCTTTTTGACAAATACAGTGTCCTGCACATGCAGTTTAAAATCCGTCTGACATTCTGACACACTCCTCTGTTGATAGGTTTGGCAGGATGTCGGAAGGGCCAGCAACAGAGCACAGATGTGGAATATCTGTGAATTCTCATTACTAAACTTTAGCATTTCTGTTTGTAAAGAAACAAAGACTAGAATGTCACTAAAATTAATCCTTTGCTTATTTATATTTAGGAGTGACCAACATATTAGAGAGTACTTATTTTAAATAACAGTCACGGGGGGAAATAACGCTGACATGCTTATTGTACAATTTTCTCGCCTCAGCACCATCTTGTTCCTGCATGAAACAATTAATTATACAACAGAACACAACCTTATTCATTACTACAAGCGTTCAGCCTTTAGATTTATTATATCAAAGGTCTTTACAAACAAGCAAAAACAATCCTTATATTCCAAATAAGTATTCAATATAAACTTATCTAACCAAGGAGAGGATTTCCATTTCAGGTTAAACCCTCTATCAATCATGTGCCAAGCCCTTGCAGCAATTTCCTTATGTATGACTGACATATGAGCGCATGTGAAGAGCAAGTAAATTGATTCAAGCACTTGTCTGAGTCATGACTGTAATTGCTGGCAATAAGCTGTCATTTTCATTGAAGGATTTAAAAAAGTTTTTTTTTTCTTTTCATCTGTTATTAACATGGTCTCAGCTAGTGTTGAGGCTGTAGTAGAAACCATGAATCTTGCATTCCATAAACAGATGGTCTCCTGAGCCAGAGGATTTTATTTATTTATTTATTTTAAGTTTTTTGCAATTCTGACGATTGCAATTTTTGCCTGATGTTCCTCTCAGCCTGGGAAATCATTTCCATCTACCGGACTAGTTTATTATTCCATCAGGAAATTGTGAAAAGTTCAGCTTTCTTTACTTGTGAAGAGCAGTACCTTTCTTTAATAGTGTTAGGCCCGGACAAAGACATGCCAGAGCAGCACACTGTCGATATAGAAGTCAACAGGAACTTTAGCGCACTGGCACGTTCTAAATGATTTAGAGGAGGATTTTCCTTCAACGTTTTACACATTACTCTTAATCACACACACTTCAACTTTTTTGGCCCATTTCCCTCCCTCATTTCCTCTGTCTTCAGGCTGACAGTGACAGATAGCAACATTGCTAGTATATCTCCACCACTCCAGACAGGGATATTATCACAGGCCTGAAGAAAAGCCTGGAGACTTTTCTGGAAAGCCAGTTTATTTAAGAACAATGGAGCACCTGTCTGGAACAGAAAAGCCTGTGTGTAAGCGTATGAGAGTGGCGTGTGTGGTAGAATTAGGATGGAAAAAAAAAAACATTTTAATCAGTTAAAATACAAACTCACTTATAAAGGACTGGGGACGAGAGAACTAGGACAAAGATCATGTCTTCCAGAGGTGTTTAATTAAATTTTATTAAAAATAAACTGCAGTCTGCTATTAGAACATGCGTAGATCGTGTATTAAGTGACAGTTACATAAATAACAGTTGAGAAACAACAGCAATAACAAAAAAATGATATAGAATTATAATTATACATAAAGCATTAAGTCCTTAAGTATTAAGTACATTTAGCTCTACAAAGCTAGCTCTGAAGGCCTGGAGGTGCTGATTAATATTTTACACCAGCTGCTCCGATGGTAGTGCCGGCTGTAATTCAATCACAGGTTTAATTTATTGCAGTTGTTAGATACGTTATAGTTTCTGTAGTAATGTCGTATTCATGTTCCATATCATCTACAGTATAGTAATAAACAAATTAAAAACAATATTATTATAAAATATTGATAAACAAACAATCAGTGATATGGTTGTAGAGTGATGTATGGTTGCATGGTAAGCTTTCACCAATTAGGAAACAATTTAATTTAATAGAATGTCATTCAAGTGATAAATATATATATATATATATACATACATGTATTTCAGAGCCAGGTTTAAGACAGATAACAACATCATAGCAAAGTTTAAAGTATTGAGAAAAATGGCCAGAATCATGTAAGACATGATGGGAGAACGCTCACTGAGAAGATGTCATTTTCACAAAATCCTAACTCTTTATTAGATTTTGACTTAAAGGATTCAACAGTTAAAGAAGTAAACCTCCAGAGACATAGTATTAAAAGCGGCTAACGGTTAATTATTTCAATGTCCCATTTTTACTATTTAAAAAAGCATAATCACAGTATGTCACCCCAGAAGGTTTTACCATGCAGGGGTAAAATTGGGTTTTTGCAGGTAGGTGACCTAAATTGAAGGTTACTTATATTCTATGAATGAGTGGAGGAACAAGTTTTCGTTTCCATGAAGAACACTAATTGTAATAAAAGTCACTACTTTAATGCCATGACTTAATGTGAAAGGTTATAAGAAGGTTCTAGTATGTCATGCTCATCTTTTTTTTCCATTCTTGTCATCCTGAGTGACCCAGGTGTCTTTGAACTCTGCTTACTTAGAGAACCAATGTTAGGTGTTTTCTTTCAGATCATAGTAGGGCCTATGTATCATCCCGAGGGTTCATAACACATCCTGATGACCTTGGCAGCCATTAGCAGACAGCACTACAGTAAAATGCAGAAAATATGGACTTTTTTCTGTACATAATTCTGCACATTGTTTCCTGAAGAAAGATCACTTTATGTGTTAATTTTAATGTGCTTTAAACTATTAAGGACAAAATTCATCCTAGAGCTCCTATTGAACTCTTTTGAATAGAAAACAGACTTCATTTAGTTATACAGAGGAGAAGGATCAAACGAAATCACTACAAAGCTTGTTGTAATGAATCCACATTCAGTCTGAAAATCTAAACAGTTCAGACAGGAAGTCCATGTTGTTGCTGCACAAATGTCTGTTACAAAAATAGTGCCACTCTGAAAGTAGCCATAACATGTACTGGATAGCATTTAATGGAGGAAGATGACACTTGACTTAGACTTAAGTATACTTGTGCAATCATGTCTTTTACCCAGTAGGCAAACCTGTCTTTAGACAGCAGAGCCTCTCTATGGTGGTCCCTGAAGCACATAATCAGTTAGTCAGTGGTCCGTCAGCTGGCTGATACTTCTATTTAATGCAAATATTGGGAAAACCTTCCATACAACTGGTATGTACTGTAGATGTTGCCCATGCTGATATTACTCCCAGTTGCCAGACACATTATTTCAAGATATGTGGTGTGTTGTGCCGCAACGGGGTCGGCAAGTTCGGTTTGATATGTCTATACAGGAAAAGTGAACTCTTAAGAGAGAAAGGCTCGCTCAACACACTGGGTACATAGTCCATGGGATGTAATGGAATGCCACTTGTTGGTTTGGCTAATCATGCGCCAATGTATTTTTGCCAAACGTTTTTGTCTCTGGTTTATCTGTAAGCCACAGTGAACAGTGACATATCTGTCTCATAAAAACAGACTAACCTGCACTCTTGAAGGCATTTTCACCTACAGTACTAATTGCAAATTTACTAACAGGTAGACAGTTTTTGAGACAGGTGTTTTTCTGTCGACTTCCAGAACTTACTTGTCTGACCTTCACATTGCTTGCAATTTTGAGTCTCTAATATTTGTGACCCCCCTTAGGAGTTCCTGAATATGTTGCAGCACCAGTCACATAGAGTTCAATTCTATTACTGCCAAGTTTATTTATTTATTTATTTATTTTTAACATACTCCTCCAGCCTAGCTGGGAGGCATCTGTCGTTAAAATTTCCCTCTTTTGCTGAGGAAAAATGTGTACTGGACCAATGCCTCGGGTTGTGCACACCACTAGTGGCACCTGCCTTTGTGATATGTCTGACAGGTTCTAAGCTGTGTGCAACATATTTAGTTTCTCTACTGGATCTATAATATAATATCCCAACCTGACATAGAAAATCTACATGTATGATGTATGACTGCTCACCACTTCATGACTGTGTCCAATTTAAAGATTCACACGGCATCCGAGTTGAACAGTGACTCTTTGTGTGATTGCCTTTTAGTTCAAGCACTTTCACATGTGTGATCAGGACATTTGTCTGGCAAAACACCTGCTAATGGGAATAACCCAGCAGCCAATTATCCAGATAAAAGAATATGCACAGTCCCTTCTGTTGGAGAGGCTCTATGATGACTCACAATCCCTGAACAACATGGGTGCCAAAGGTAAAGCAATGGGAAAGATGTGTTATTCTGTTAATATGAATGTTGAGAATGGAGTGTATTTGTCTTTCAGGTCTATGCATCTTGCATTGTATCTGAATTAATATATACTGTATCATTGGAGATAGTAAACACACATTTAGGTTTAGGATACAAAATGCAGTAGATAACATGGACTGGATTGGAAATTATTTTGAAAAGTTCCTGCGCAGGTGCTCTTGGCCCTGTAGATTCTGCTGAACTTCTGACTTCTGGTCTTACACCTTTGTGGGTGGATCCTTGTATTGGGGGGGTCCGTCAACAGCGATCTAAGTGATGGAGTATTTTCAGATTCTATATTAAGATGCCTCATCACTCTAATTTGATGAATCATGGAATGTAATCATATATACATTGTCATGCTCTGATCTGAAACATTATTATTGTTCTGGCTTGCAATATTGCCCACTGTATACTGCTTAACTTCATCCATCTGTTACTGTGGTTTCTGAAAACCCTGCTATACCCTGTGTTAGGGTTATAACCAATGCACAAGGCCTTAACAGCCTACACCATTAAAGAGACCATCGGTTTCTGTAACAGAGGCATTAATTTAAACTGTAGCACTTCCCCATCTGCCATTGCAGCCAGTGTACACGCTCTTTCCTCGGTTCACAGCTTTAAAGTGCCCTTGAGTGAGCATAAGAGCACTTCAATACAGTCGATACATTATGGGATAGCCCAGTCACTCACTTTAGCAGCTATACCATAAGTTAGGTTAGTTCAAATATCTGTGACAAGTGGAAGATCCAGATTCAGGTTCACTTATGCAGCCTGCACTGCGTTTCCCACTGCTCTTGAGTCAGATGCTCTGATAGCAGCCTCCCCTCCAAAGAGGACCTCAAGCTCTGAGAATGAGATGAAGCCAGTGAAAGTAAACTGTCTATGTATATGAGGCAGCTGTAGGCTACTGAGCCTCGAGCTCTGCACTTGCCACTAACAGCTCTTGCATTTGGCCCATGCCTGCTGCCAGCTTATATATTCTGTACTCCGACACGGTAAAGACGCTCACTAAACTTCCATGGGACCAAAAACCAGATTCTTCTACCTGCTTCTATTCCTGTTGTTAAAATGCAGTGAAGGAGCTTACCTTTTTCTTCCCAGCAGGCTCTGCTGACAAACCTACTGTTCGTTTCACTCCTCACTGAAACCATACAGTGCCAACGGAAGGTGATGAATAGTCAGCAGCATTATGCTCCAGGTAGGGCAAGGTTTTGTAAGAGCTTGTCACAAATGTTCAGTTCACAAACAAGTTGGTCACTGATAATGTTTATCTTCCAACTTTCAACTATTTGGGCCTGGCAGAATAAATAGCTTTGTTATAAATAGCCTGACGATCACAAAAGGATCTAAAAGTTGACTACATGAAGTATTTAAGATTAATTCCTCAGTGTCCACAGCAGCAACGCTGCTACATGCCAAACTCAAACAACAGATCAATAGATGTCTTCTTCGATGACACAATCCTAACAGTAATTAACCAAATAAAGGAATCACCCACTGAGTGCTCTAACACTCGATACGATGATACTCATTTCACATCCTCAATTACTCAAAAAGACAAAAATGGGAAAGGGGATTAGTGTGATGAGTGAAGCCAGGACCTTTTACATGCTAGGTATGTATGGTCATGATCACAAGCTTATCATTTATTATATATTTACTATTTGGCAAGAAAATGAACAAATTTGAAAAAATCTTCTTCACTGTGGTCCCTGAATAAAAGGCAGTACACATTAAATTTTCCTATTAAAATAGATCAGTAAAATGTTTAATTGTCTCATTTAATTATTTTAATTATCTTTTGTTATTAAACTTTCTATCTTCTACTATCCCAAATTTGGCAGCCGATTAAAATATCCCTGTTTTCTGTAATTATAAAACATCTATAATTCAATATATATATTTTCACTTGCAGTGGAAATTAGTGGACTAATTCAATATTAACATTTAATCAACTCTGAAAAACCAATTCAAATAATAAATGTAAATCATAAAAAAACTCAAATAATTTATAGTAAAACTGCCACCATTACTAACATTATGAGCAAAATATTAGTCCTTCAGATCTGACTTGAGCACGTTTAAATAATTAGCTGTGGCCACTGTATACTTTCCATCATGCCATCACCGTTACTGCTGCGAAAGCAACTCTATAACAACCGGCTGCTATATTTAGCATTTTAATGTTTGCTCTTTCAAAATGCAGCTTATCCTGAATTTGATATTCATAACCAGGTGCATGAAATGGACATTCATGGTCTTTTTTTCTAACCCTCTCTCAGAACAATCACTCTATGATATCTTTCTCATTACAGCCCTTCACAATTAGAACTCAACAGACTGTATCCCTCGCTTGGACAGGGAGAAAGATGTCATGTCAGTGCATTAGAAAATTTGTCTTTGCAGCCACATCATTTACATGTAGAACACTGATTTTTTTTTTTTTTTTTGTACTGATATGCCACGTCTCCACCTGACACAAGACAGAAGTGCATGACTGCACACACATGCGTATACACACACATGAGGCATGAATGTTCAATTAAGCATGCAGCAATAATGGTGCTTCTTCCACACTGTCAGGTTGCTGTAGGTGAAAATGTTTTCTTCGCAGACAGCTTGATGTGCCGGCCCCATCACTAGCACATTTGAATTTGCTGAGACTGTTAAAAAAAAAAAAAAGTAAAGCGGTGCATGCTGAAAAAACTACCTGACTACTTTATCTTCATTCATTTGCAAAATTCCTGCTGCATTTAACACATCAGCAATTAGAAAAGATTGTTGGGATTTAATTTTCTTTAGAAGAAGAAGAGGACGTATGTTAACATTGTTCCAGTGTCCTTTACCATCACATCCTAAAGGGTTGATGTTTTGTGATTTTAAAGACTTCAGAGACATTAAAATGAGAGGAAGAGGAAAGACATCATTAAAGTATTTATGGATATTTCTATATTTAATGATGCTCTATTGGTGCTGGTAAGACGGAGGCCCATTAACGGCAATATGATATCTTTAAAAGATGTTTTGAAAAATTGATAATGTTTTCTTCCTTAAATGTGACAGAGCATTAATTTCAAAAAGTAAAAGCGCATCTTTAAATAAACAAATAAACAAAAGAAGAAAATAGATCTTTTTTTTTTTACTTTTCAGGAGTTAAAAACATTATATATATATGTAGAGTATATTTAACATAATAAGGCAGTGACATAAAATGCATAAAATCTATAAAGCATGTTGAGAATAATAATTATTTGATTTTATATAAATTCAGTTTCTATTTTCAATGGCAGGTTCTTTTTAAAGAAGTGTTCAAAAAGAGAAAAATATTGATTTTTAATTATATTTGTAGATGAAAATAAATTTACAATTCAATTAAATTCATTTAAAAATAATTATTAGTGATGTGCTTTATTTGATATCTTTCTATGATGCTCTATAAATCTGTTTAAGTTGCCTTGATTGCAAAAGGCCACATTTTAAAATTTAATCTGATGAATTATATCACGAGACACAAGTGTGTCAATTTTTTCAGAAAGACATTTTTTATGAGTAAAAAAAAAGGTTAGGCTGTATGGTCAGTTAAAGACAACTTATGCAACTGAGACTAACCATTTCAAAAGTTTTCCTTTACTTTTCTGTAGTCTCACTTTTTTAAGAGAGAAAGATATTCGTTCTCACACTTCAGACCTGTCACTGAAAATCGAACCGTGAGCTTCAATAGGTGTAATGTTTCTCAATACTTTTCCACTTCACCGTCTCCAAGGTAGATTAATCATTGTGCCCAAGATTATTCTTTGTAACTAATCACTTGGTTCACTGTGAGGAGCAAGCTCTAGTACTCTACAAATGTGAAATAACTCCATATCAAGTTCCTACCAAGTGAGAAAAATTTTCTCTTAGGACTGAGTGGATTCCATTCAACCCACAGTGTGTGTGTGTATATATATATATATATATATATATATATATATACTCCAAAAACTTTTTTTTTATTCAAGATAATACCATTTTCATAGTGTTCTGGACAGTGTTTTTTCTGATTCTCTTTCTCACTCACTATTGTGCTATTGCTGTCATTCACGCTAACATGTTTTGCTCGTTCGCTCTTGGCTTCACATCTGCCAAGTAGCACGTGTTGTCAATGAACTCCCAATGACATCCCACTGTTCCAAGCTTTTGATTGACAGCTCAGGCAGCCAGCACAAGCAGGAAATCAATAACGTTGGACCCACCAGACTCTACTGTGGTAGTCTTCAAGGAACTGGCCTGCTGGACACTCTGCCAATCACCAACCAGAAAATGTAAGGCTAGCCAGCCATGAACAAAAAGATACCCAAAGGCAGCACGACAAGGCCAAGGTTTAAATAGATTTATAATTTTTTTTTTCTTCTCCAAAAAATTTTAGTGGACAGCAGGAGAGAATAAAAGGTTGGTGGAGCAGGAGTCAAAAATCTTTCTATCTATCTATCTATCTATCTATCTATCTATCTATCTATCTATCTATCTATCTATCTATCTATCTATCTATCTATGCTTTATTAGGAACACCTTTACTCCTCCTTATTTATGCATTGATCAAGTCGGTCATCCATCTTTCTGTAGTGCAGTGCAAAATATCATGTAGGTGAAAAGCTTCAGTTAATGTTTACATCAAACATCATATGGGCAGCTTTGAGTATTTCAGAATCTCAGGAGTATCATGAGGAGAAAAAAAACACAACACACAACACTATAGACTTTAAACAGAAAGAATATTGAATAAACCAACCAGTCAGCATCAGTTTTACGCTGTTGAAATGCATTGCTGATGAGAGAGGTCTGAGGACGTAGGCAGGCTATGGTAACTCATATAACCAACCACTCTTTACAATCATGCTGAGTAGAAAAGCATCTCAGAACACACAGCATGTCAAGCCTCGAGGCAAATGGTGTAGAACAGCAGAACAACACATCAGGTTCACTCCTGTCAGCCGAGAACAAGAATCTGAGGCACCAGTGGGTACAGAATCAACAAAACTGCACAGTTGAAGATTTCAAAAACATTGTCTGGGCTTTTTTTTCCAAATTTCAGTTGTCCAGCATTGTGGGATAAAAAAAATGAAATTAAAATAAAGTGAGCGAGTGTTTGTGTTAATACAATAACAGTAAACTGAATGAATACTAAACAGTTAAAGCACTTTTCTCCAACTATCCTTATGGTCAACATGAATAAACAAAATATAATTCGATTTAAGATTAGAATAATGTAAAAAAAAAATAAAGTTAAAAAAAAATACTGCTGTACAAAAAAGTACAGATCAGACAATCAACAGTTGTTTCTGATGTCACAATTTGTTCTCAAGTAGTATATTACTCAGCTTCTTCCGGAGGGAGAACACTGAGCTGGCAGATTGCTCAGATTAGCCAGTGCAATTTGCCGTCCTTCCCACATAAATGAAAGCATGGAGCAAAATAAATCTTAGCTGGATGAACTCTTCAGGTGATGTGGAGAAAGCAAAAACAATAAGTCTTGTAAGTCTTCATCCAGAGTCAAACGAATTGTAATGAAGTTGGGCTGTCATGGAGACTCCCAGAACCAAAGCTCAAGCCAAAACCATGCTTAGAGAATTTGCAAGGTCATGAGTCTTCAACACGTTTTAAACTCTGTGCTGCTGCATGTGCGTTGGAAGTGTATTTACTGGTGGAGAAGCAACCTGACAATCGGTGAGCAGCCACCACTGTGACCTTGCTGGCAGGCTTTGCAGTTCTCGCACATATTTGAAGACTTTTCAAATATTGTCGCCCTGGGCGCTCTGCCTAGCACCTGCGTTGTTTTATGTCTTCTCTGCCAAAAAAAAAAGGAAAGACAGAAAAAAAAATCATATTTCCATGGTTACTGGAAGAATTAAAAATGCATCAAAACATTGCAAAAATGCCAGGGATGTGGAGACGGTGGCAAGTGCAGGTGTGCAACCAGGAGCTGACAGATGTACGGCATATAGCGACGGCGAGTGAGCCTCTGTTTGGGCCCACAGTCAAAATAATCAACTGCTCTGGCATCAATTTACAGCAAACAATGGTGCGATATCATCTTCTCCCTCCCTCCTTCCTTTGTCCTTCTCTCCCCTGTCTCTTTCTCTGCCACCAATCCCACTTTGCTTCAGAGATGAATACATTACTCTGCCCTCTCCCCAGCATTTTATTCTCAGATGGATGTTTGTGAAATGGAATGGAAAAATGTCTTACAGTCTTATTCCCCCCCAACACCCCCCAGCCCACCCTCCCACTTTCCCTCCCTCTCTTCCTCCCTC
>JAOTRN010000003.1:16108535-16121648 GCA_028566695.1 Bagroides melapterus | reverse complement strand
TGTATATTTCTTTAATTAATCCAGTGTCACCCAAATGAGGATGGGTTCCCTTTTGAGTCTGGTTCCTCTCAAGGTTTATTCCTTTCCCATCTAAGGGAGATTTTCCTTGCCACTGTCGCCAGAGTCACCTCACGCTTGGTCAATGGGGATAAACACAAACACATTATATAAATAGCTATTAATCGTGATTTAATAATTTTTGAACAAATTCCTAGTATTTTGTTACAACTTATTTTTATGCTTATGTTCTATAAAGCTGCTTTGAGACAATGTCCACTGTTAAAAGCGCTATACAAATAAAATCGAATTGAATTGAATTGAACACCAACAATCATGCCACGGTCAAAATCTGATTGGTTGGTGTGAACATTACTTAAAGCTGCTGGTCTGGAGCTGTAAAGTGTGGTGTACACGTGTTAATAAAGTGCTCCATGAGTGAATATAAAATGATTATTATTATTATTATTATTAAGTAGTAGTAGTAGTAGTAGTAGTATTGGTTATTTTACCATTCCTTTGTCTTTTTCTAAGCTTTAACTTGTAAAAACAGCTTAATCCACACTTGTGTGTCTATTTTTCTGAGCTTCTGGCAGCATTCTGGATTGTGTCAATTTGCATGAATGATTGTGCGGTTGGGTAGAAAGAGAAGCTATATGTTTTGCACGCAGAGGATTTTAGGCTCATTATAGATGCCTGCCATATTTCAATTCGCCAACATTGAGCAGATTCATTTAAGAAATCACAGAGAATTGTTTCCTTAAAATGAACATCACTTTCCCTGGATAGAGTTGGTCTTGCACATCTGCCAAGCAAAACTCAAATGCTGGTGTTGAATAATTAAGAAGCATTGTCACCACTCTGCAGCTCCCAGATGTAACCTTCTCACTTTGGCAAAATTTATAGTTGTCCCCTAAAATGTTGCTTTTGCTTTTCTGTCTCTCTAGCTCTCACTACTGGCCATTATAAATATTTGAACAGAAGATTCAAGGCTGACTCACTCGGTTCATTCAATTTTTGAAACATTTTAATAATAGACAACTCCAGAACTGATAACCTAATATTTCAGTCTTTCTGCCATTTTACTTGTTGGAATAAATAATTGAGCAAATCATGTGAGCCAGAAAATGTGACATTCTGTTGAAATATGCTCATTATGGAGCCGAAAATTGGGTAGCGAATGCATCTAATTGAAAATGGCACGACGCATTTTTATGGTTCTCTAACTCTAAAAAATCACGTCCGTTTGTTCGAAATATAACATATTACTTTCATATCCGAAACCAGACAAATTTCAACTGAAAAAATAAAAATTTGTTTGTAAGCATTTCTCATTATTTGAAGAAATTGTGCATTTCAGAGGTGAAAAGAGAAGAGAAATTCACTTGATCACGCCAGAACAAAAATAGCTAATCAGTGTTAAAATGTTAAGATTGGAGTGTTTCCACAGAGGCTTCAGAAATGAGCCAACAGTCTGTGTAATTTATGAAAGCACCTAGAATAGGATATCTGTTTTGTCTAGAGAAAGCGGCATTATCATAACACATAAAGGCTATGTCAGCATAGATGTACGTGTGTGTGCGGTGCAGCGAGTCGAATGCGCTTGAATATAAATGTGTGTCTAAGCATTTTACATTTCTATTTATAATAGGTGGATGAATGAGCAGTATATCAGCTTACGGTGCATGTCTACATCCTAATTATTACATTTCCGTAGCGATTTAAAAAAATATATTAATAATGAAGCCTTTTATTTTATATAGTGATCAAGTAATTATATTATCGGTGAACTTTTTATACTCCATAAACACGATGAACTCAGCGGGAAGTTTTATCTAGGCCAATATAGTGTCATTAGTCTGCAAGGTGACAGTCGACTATCAACGGAATAAACACTGAATCAATTAATAATGCTGTTTTCAGGCATCGCAGACCAAACGGCTGGCACCAAATGACTGGAATTTCTGTGGTCTCAAACCACATTCATGTGAAACAATATTCCTTGTGAGACAAACCACACGAGAATTTCTATTTGCAGCTTATGGGAAAGCAACGAACAACGCTGAGTCCGAGGCACAACGCGTGCTAAGCAGCACAGAGAAACTTAGGGCGTTACTTAATGCGTGCCTTTGTGCACACTTTTATATTCACAGCATCTAAAGGGAAGAAAGAATACAATCCAAGCAGAATGCTGTTAAAAGAGCAGACTTTGATAGAAGTGCTATAACACAAAGTCTACACCAATTGATCAGTAAGACAGCTGCAACACACACAACACACACAAGTAAAAATAGAAGCAAGGAAACACAAGAGTGATTTTAAAAAAAAATTAAACATAAAACCACAGTCACACTGTTACATTGTTAAACGTTGTGATCCATATGAAGTCCTTTTTAATGCTTATCTCAAAACAAGCTTTACTCATGTATTTTTATTTTTATTTTTTACATTTTCTGATGGTCAAATATCCGTTCAAAGCATTCACAGAATTTTTTTTATACATCCTCCACGACGACATACTGCTTTCTTTGCTTCCAAGGCTTTTGAGGAGGTGATGGTCTTTTGTCTTTCTCTTGCGACATGAATAAAATACGCATGTGAATATGATCTGCAATTGAAATCTACATTCTATCCAAAGAGACTGCATGAGATTAAAGCATGACTCCATTAATGCAGGAAAAATGCAAATAAAAAAATAAATGGTATGTCTTTCTTTAGCTAAATGGAAAAAAAATTAGAGAAAAACATGACAGACTGAACCTTTTTATTTCTTCTTCTGTTTTTACCTTTCTAATTCATGGTTTCTGTGGAATGGTATAAAAGTCTGGGATTTTTGCTTGTGTGTCTGTGAGTGTGTGTGTGTGTGTGATTTAGACATCTGCATAAGCTCAAACTATATGTTTCCCCTTGTCAAAGACACTCAGCAGAAAAATCCTTGACTGCCATGCAGAGCGGTATGAACAAAAAAAAAAAGCCCAGCTCAGGCAAACAGAGAGCTTTACACTTGCTGATTTTTAAACAGGTTTGGATATGTTAGTATGTGTGTCTGACAAGGAACTTTACTGTTTTGCCAAAATGGTTAGATTTATGAAATAAAAATTCTAGTTGCGGGAGTAACTACATACCTGTCATCACATTAAATAGTGTAATGGTCCTGCAGCGTGATGGCCGGTGCGTGAGGAGCTGTCCGAGCTGACTGAAAATAATTCACATTTTGTGTTTCAAAGTAGAGCAAAATAGAAATATGTCAAACGTGATTACCTCACCCATGACAAGGGTGTGTTCGTGTGTGTGTGTGTGCGTGCGTGCATGGGAGCACGACTGGGAGAGCTCCAGCTTTTGGAGGACGTGTAGGGAAACTAGGAAAGTGAAAGGGAGGGGATAAAATATATATACATTATTAACTTCATCACGTGCTCCCAGTTTCTTAGGGACTTATTATTCTGGGCCGCTTTAATGAATAACACTAGAGAGGACAGATGAGTGGGTGATTTATGGAGTGAGAGCAGAGACCACCACCATCTGGTTTAGACCAGTACTACATCATAACACAGACCCGGTCCTGCTGTCCGATTAGAAAAGTACACAAAGCTGCTCAGGACACGCTCTGCTTCAGCCAGGTTTAACAGTCCACAGGGTCCTCGTTCTGCCTCGATCTGCTCTGATTTTTCTCTCTTATTTCTTTTTTGTTTTGTTTTGCGGAGCTTGCTTTGCAGCAGTGAGGAGGGGGGTGAAGTGCAATATTATCGCTTTGTTTCTTGTGATTTTTTTATTTTTTTTTTTTGCTGACATTAACTGACCTGCTTTGTAAATCATTAAAAAAAAAAAAAAAAAAAAAAAAAAAAAAGATCATTGGCACTGTGCTAAATCTCTCTCTCATCGTACCCTTTTTACTTATTCCTTGGCCAACGTTGCTCCAATTTCTACCCTTTTTTGCCCTTTCTTTCTTTTCTTTTTGTTGTTCTCTTGGCCGAAATATGAGTTCCCCTTTGTTTGATAAGGCTCATTTGAATTCCACGGCATCGGACTAGATCACTCTTGGTACCCTTTTTCGTCCTTCCTAGGCACCCTTCGTGCCCTTTTCTTCCCTTTTTTGCTATTTTTATACCTCATTGTGTTGTTCTCTTTGCTGATATAAATTGCCCTGCTTTGTAGCTGATCAGAATGGCCTTCTCATTCAAATTCTCTGGCACTGCACTAAATCTCTTCTTACCCTTTTTAGTTATTCCTAGGCCAACCTTTTTACACCTTTTTTTTTCCATTTGTTTGTTTCTTGTGTTGTTCTGTTTGCCAAAACGAGTTGCCCTGCTTTTCATATGATTGGAACAGCCGCCTGAATTAAATTCCCTGGTAGTGCCCCAAATCTCATTCCTTCCCCTCTTTCTTACCTCCTAGGACAGCTTTTTTCCCTTTTTGCCACTTTTGTTTCTTGTGGCGCCATTTCGTTTCTCGATGTGTCGTCCTACTTTTTATACGGCTGCAATGGCCATCTCATTCTAATTCCCTGCCACTGTACCAAACCTTCCTTTCTGCACTTTTTTAGCCCCTCCATAGGCAAAACATTCCTCTCTTTTTTCAGGATCTTTTTTCGTTTACTTTCATTTCTTGTGACGTCCTGTTGGCTAATGTAAATTGTTCAGATTTTCAAATCATCGCGATGGTCAGCTCATTCAAATTCTCTGATGGCGAAGAAAAAAAAGTTCATGTTTACCTCTGTTTTTAGCAGGCAGGAAGAAAGGTGCATCTTCAAAAACCTTCCCTGGTCTGCTTTCACCTGTCACCGGGTGCGCTTTTGCCAAAGTCAGTCGTTTCAATGAGTGAAAGCAGTCTCGGGTTGTGCAACTATCCCTGCCTTTCAAAATTGCAGCGAGAACTGAGCTCTTTTGGGGGAGGTGAGGCAATATCGGAGGTTGTCAAGTCCATTTACAGAGCAGAATGATTTGTGCTTGCATTTTCTTTTTCTTGCTCTTTCATTTCTTGGAGAGGAGCAATAGGTGGTGAATGGGGAGGTAAAGGGGAGCCTCAATACACAATGGGGGTTTTAGCCATTTGCAGCTATTCTTTTTAGCCAACTCAAAGGCATGCTAAGATGTCTTGCTTGGCCCGTCCATGGCAAATAACTACGGAATTTTTCAGCATCCGTGCTTGCAGAAAAGCCTAATCCTGAATTAATTAAACTGATAATGCTGCTGCAACAAATGAAGACTGATGTTTGCTTCTGTAATGACTTTTGTGGGCCCTTATAAATTGCTGTGCCATTCCACCATAATGCGAAGATTAATTTGAGAATTCGTTCCACCATCGCTGTTTTTCAATAGCTGTCCCAGTGAGTCCTGGCTATAAAATGGCTACATTCATGCCTAAAGGCTACTTATCCTTATTAACGTTTCTGCACCGCATTCCAAAATTTGGACATTGTATAATACCCTCCCTGCAGCAAAAGAGATTTTTCATTTGCTTCCCAGGAATTGACAGAAGCAAGCAAAACCTGTTTGCACAAGGAGCACACTGTAAGATTCTCATTAAATGTTTTGGAAACACAAGCTCCCTATTGATGTTTCCTGTCATTTTGGGTCAGTTCATACTTTGTAACATAAAACCCATTTGCAGTTGTTTTTCAGACTCTTTGATATTTCCCATGAATCCTGCCAACTGCTCACCAAATGTCCTCCACGCCACTGCTTGTCCAATCTGAAGATGACAGCTTAACTATTTCTTTCGCTCTGCCGAGGTCTCTTGTGGTCGCTAAGGGCTATGTAAGCCGCAGGATTTGACGGCGAACACGTCGGACAAAAACTTTGCCGGTGAGCCTGGCAAATGTTTATCAACACAGTCTAAGCCTGTGCCTTGTGATAATCTCTTACAAAAAGTCCTGGCGCTTTGCAGCTGATTGAAGGGGTAAGGCGGTATGCACAGAAGCAGCTGTTTCTGTCTTTGTTAAAAGGAAGACGCCGGAAGGGGCTCCATGAGTCCCACACCTGTAACGTGTCATTTAGAGTCTGTCATCACGAATCGGACTCATTAATCATGTTTGGAAAACCATTAATCTTGCTCCTGAGTGTGAGAGCAACTGCTGGAAGAGCTACAGAAAATGACGTCTTTATTAGAATTGTTGGTTCAATTGTAAATAATAATTATTATAAATATTATTATAAGTATTATTATTATCATCATCACGCACATTAATTGAAAATTAAAAATAATCATTTACACAATACATCTTTCTCCTGTGTGAGTGTGAGATGAACTGCAGAAAGGGGTTCAGTTAATTATTTAAATTCTTGATTGAATTTTAAATTATTATAATTATTATTATTATTATTTTGTAACAAAAAAATATGTTCTCGCATGTCTTATGAATACAATATCATATTTCCCCCCACGTTTTGAGGAATACGGACCACAGTACAGATCACAGCTATTCAAATCATTCCGCTTAAATGAACACTTACAGCGTACACTGATGGGCATAATTGCCTAGTGTACCTCGGAGAACTGTTTAACACTGTAGGTATTATATTAACTCAAGGTAATTTTGCTGTGCCGCAACAGTGAAAGAGAAGCGGTTCACTATCGCTGGGAGGCATTTCTGTAGTTTTTCTAATGGCTCGCTGGTCTACGCACGTTTTTCCGAGCAATAATCCTAGAGAAAATCTTTTTCCCCATGGATCATTACTGTTCAGAGGGCTTGACCCTCAAGATCTAAAAAAAAAAAAAAAAAAAAAGGATCCACATTTCAGTGATACCTACTCGAAAGCCAAAGTATGTCACTGTTTCATCTCAGCTGCCGGTAAACGCAATAAAGTGCAATAAATTGGTCAGGTGCATTAAAGTCAGTGTTTGTATACTGGCCTATCAGAGTCAGTGATCTTCACTTGCCTTCATTACTCCTGGCAACTAATAAAGTTAGATCTTCCACTCCTTCACTTTATTGTCTCTTCCCTTACGTGAATGTTGGGAACATCTAAAAGGGGGAGAGTAATATTGCTCTGGCTGGGTAAATATTTCCCTTCATAATTCAAACCTTATCTCGAATCCCATAACAAAGTAATCTCTGCTCGGCGGTTCAGAAGGAAATCAGAAGGGTCCTGTCTCTGAAGTAATAAAGCCATGTTTGGTGTGCTTTGCTGCATGTCACTGTTTGTCCTCTACCATCAAGTATACAATAAAATCCTCCTAAAAGCTAAAAATGGCACTGCATTGTTACCAACTTTTGATCAAAATAAAAGTTTAATAATAAATTTTTTATAATAAAAATTGTGTATATAAATATATAAATACATGATTGCATCAGAAACGTAGCACACTGGAAAGTTTCAGTGACCTTCTTTAATCTTGCTAGTTCATGTCCAGAGATCAGATGGTCATCTTGTGGACTGGAGTTTCTTAAATCTCAAAGACGTTGGTGGCCTGCTATCCTTCAGTCCTGCAAGAAGACTTAAGCGGAATAACAAATATCCCGGTATGGTTCCCTCCACACATCAGGCCATCGTGACCCTTCTCAGGACCCTCAAATGCAAGCAGGAAGTGGGCACACGAGGAGTTGGCCCTCAGCACTCAGGTGACCAGGAAATGCCTGGCCAGTGTTTGTGACCATCTGTCCACCATGGCGAAGCTGAGTAACAGCAGAGCAGTCTGGACACATAATGAGAGCTGTGTTCAGCTCATTTACTTTGTGATTTTCTGGCAGTCGAGGCCCCGATTCTGTTGGAAAAGCTGTCAGATGGGATATATCAATCAGAAAAAAACGACAGAAATATGGGAACTTGTAATTACAACTTGCTCCTTGTTACCGAATGTTAACTTGAAAAGTGTGTTTGCTTTTAAGTGTCAAAGTAGAACAACTCCATGGCGCTGTTTAGTTTCGGACAATAATTACTTAGCAACAAAACCGTGGGCAGTGTGTTGTGCTTGTTTTCATGGCGCAACACTTTTTCATGCTGTAAGTAAACAGTGCCAACAGTAGCAGCGTGATTCAAGCAGGACTCGGAGAGAATATGACGGTGTACGATCCGTCGAACTTCGATTTGTTTTTTTTCTTTTCTTTAAGCTTGTTTTGTAGAAACCCTCAGTGCATCATGGATGTTGACTTTTCTTGCTGACTAGTAACTGATGATTTTAGACATCACCTGTCACTGTGTCCTGAGAGGCTATAACCAATGCTCAACAATAACATCCCTGCTGTGTGCAACATCAAACCATTTAAACTTCTTTTGATGTCCGGATGGGAAAAGAGGCTCCAACATTTTTATTAAACAGCATATCAGCTGCCACTCGGTTGATGGTTCGAGCAGTTTGGTGAAAACAATCCCTGTACATACTAGCCAATTCTCCAAGCTTAATGAGAAGAGTAGGGGTGGATGGGATGTGCAGCTGGGATGTTCTCAGGTTCTCTCTGTGTTCTCTTACTATTTTTGTTCGGCGCTCACACCATATTATTTTTCTTTTCTTCGCTTTGTACCGTTTAGTGTCTCTGTGTGGGGTGTAGCAGCCTGTGACCCGTCCGGATCCCTGTGGTTCTCGCAGCAAGACATCTCACGGTTGGACACGGCTGAACGTGTCTCCAAACACCCTGTCTGTGCGGGTCGGGGGTCCGTTTGTTTTACCGGACTTGTGGGAGGCTGAGAACGAGTCAACTAGGGTCAAGGGAATATGAGTCAATTTTGTACCAAGACCTGGATAACTAAACATCTGGACAAAGGCACAGCTGGATAAAAAGATTTGTTTACCTTTGCACTGAATGTGTGGGATATACACCAAGGCTTGAATGGGATATTAGTTTGTAAAGGATTTGTGAAATAAACCAAGAGCAGATTTAACAATAGACAATGTCACAAAGCAGCTTTACAGGAACCTGGACGTAGATTTAAAGTTTATACCGTTGTAAGGGGACGACATGAGGAAGAATCCTTAAGAGGTATTAGATTAGTTTACAGATGTAGAAGTGAAAAAGCAAACATTACTGCCGGTGAAAAAGAATCCTGCAATTAGCACAATCTTTATGATTGTGAACCCAAGCGTATGTCATTTCTAAACAGATGTGGGCAGCTGTGTTCCTGAATTTCCAGCAGGTCTCTGTCGGCATTCCTGCTATCGTAATCAGGATTTTGAAATCCTCTCTCGTCGCCTTGATCAGACCTCGTGCTATTTTTACCAACCCAAGAGGCTCTTGAGCTGTTTTTCTCTTTGATTGCAAAAGAAAACGTGCTTCTTTCTTGAACTGCCTGATATCCTCCCTAAACTGCAGCCCAGGCTCAACTAACCTTTACACCAGTAGACTAGAAAACATCACATTCGTGCTGAATATTAAGGGTGCGATCATTAATATAACAGCTGGAATTTTACAGGGATTGATATCGATACGAAAATGAGTTCAGCGTTTGTTAGAGCCTCACTTTGTATAACTCTTAAATTCGATCACGTTCGGATTGTTCTGAAAGGCTTTTTTATGACCTCTCTCTGGTTTCGGCTCAGATCGTCTGCCTTATCAATTAAAAAAAGCCAGACGATCTGACCATAGAACCGGAGACAAGAGGATATAAAAGATGGCTGCCTGGGTGTTCGGATGGAGACAGAATCTTTTTTGAGTGAGCGGGTAGGAAGCCACCTGTCTGACTGTCTGGGCTGACTGTCGCAGCAACCGAACACTTGACCATTTATATTCTTTTCCTTTTTTTTTTTCGCCCTCCCAAGCACGTACTGAACACATTCAGGAACTCTTATCATAAGAGTATTATTTATGACTTCTTTATGCACAGCGTTCCCAAGAGCTTTTGACTCAAACACAGGCTAGATTCTGAGTTGGAGCAGGGGATTTACTCTGAAGAAGTATAAGACCAGTTCAATCAGTAGAGGCCTTCCAAATCATTTTCTCAACTCCAACACACCCCAGTTCACCAGCGTGCGCTGCGTTTTCATCGAGATGTGAAATCTCTTAAGTATCAGTACCAGTGTGTTGAGATGTGGCTTTATATTCTATGGAAACCGAGGCTAATATTAAATGACTGTAGAGGTTTGTGTTTTGAGCTTCAGCGGCTATTACAATCTCTCTGATCGCCGTGCATCAAAGACGAGACCGTATCAGAGAGTTCAAAACCATAGAAAGAAAAGAATCAAAAGGAAAAAAAAGGCTGTAACAGCTTTTACAGGAGTTGCTAATTAGAATGAAGATAAATATAATTATATGTATAAAGATAAATATATGCTATTATATTTCCCTGAACGCAATTTTCTGACTAATTTAATAAATGCATTTAAAAGAACAACAAAAAAAACCCCCACACACATACACATCAGACGTTCACCAGATATTTAGAGATTTTTGTCAGAACTTTGCCTTGAGAGACTTGTACAACAAAACGAAAAAAAAAAAAAAAAACACTCATAAAGCAAAAGAATGCCTTTGGACTGCATATCTCATATCGCTAATGACAGTGTTGTAAGAAATACAGGCTCTAAGAATGTTAAGAGAACATTAAGAAAGGTTGCAGGGGAAGAGCAATGTCCCCCTGTGGAAACATGAAAACATGTTTTGGAAGTTCTCTCCAGCAGGCGTAACGCTTCTCAGCATAAATCCATCAGCATCAAGCAATTCTGCAAAACTTAAATACAGCCACAGTATTATGGCTGAACCACAAGGGGAAAGGGAAGTGACTGTCTGCTTGTTTCATGATCAAATCCATTTTATCTCATTAAATCCTCGATGGACTGGCAAATAACCTGACATTAGCCAGGTTAATACAATGTTAACAAGCAAGTGATTTCACTGAGTGTCTTTCATTTCAAGGCAAGAGGTTGGATACAGCGAGCCCCATTTATCAGCTATTTAGTAAAATTGGGTGTAAATGTTGCCATGAAACAAAAAACTCCCCACCAGATTCTCACCAGCTTATTTTCTTCATACTTGCACATGCATGTTGATCATTGGCCGGCGCCAATAAATAAATAAAGCGGTGACTAGAGTACCACTAAATCCGGTACCACACCTCAGTCACTGCAGCCCACCAAGGAGGCAAAGAAACTTTTATATTTGTTTTGTCTTAATTGAATAGCTAGTCTTATTTGGATTTCATTTACAGATTTCTGTTGGATTACTTGAGTTGAAGCCATGAAATGACTGCTTTATAACGTTTTGCTATTTAAATAAATAAGCTTTTTAAACTTGACAATGTAATCTCTACAGAAAATTGCAGTACCTCAGGCCAATTATATGATTTTGAAGTCTATCAGTCAACGTTTACATTAGTGAGTCTCCTCATACAAAACTCAGGGGCTGTAGTTGCATACAATTGTTTTGTTATTTTTTTTTTTTATACTAACTGGATTTTCATGAATACCACACTTCTTATGTAAATGCACCTGCGGACAATTTCCGAATAAATCTGTTCGGATCCAGCTTGATAAATGAAGCTCAATAAAAGGGAAAAAAAAAACAAAAACCTCAGCTTCTGACCTAATATACAGCATACAACAAGCATCTTTTTTTGTTGCTTTTGTTAAACAGAGTGCTTCACTGGAATCAAAAATTGAATTAAGGTTGAAAATCGTCCCAAGGTATAAGCCTGCGCAATATTTTAGTCCCAACCCATTGAATCAAATGAAGGTGGAAAGTGAATAAGAGGTCTGACGGCATGCAGAACGATCACGTCCCCTTCCTCCGCAGGCAACTATCCCCGGAACGATTCTTTTTTAAATCCTTTTGCCTCTGACTCATCAAATGTAAAAGATGACAGACGGTTATATTTGCATTACCACTCAGCTATATTTACCATAAACTGATTGCATGCTAGATCACGGCACTGCCCGTGTCGTCAGAAATTTCTGGATCTGCAACAGTAATATTGCTCACTCGGAGCAAGGATGTCTCCGTGAGTCATGCAATGCTACATAACTAGAGAAGGATGAGGTGTGATCAGCCCGATATGAGAGAGAGAGCTCATGCTATAAAAACAGAAGGGAATGCTGAGCTGACTCGATTTGCTAAAACCTAAAAAAAACATACCAAGCTTTGACATATTTAGAATAAATATTAAATTACATTGAACACCCAAGTTCTGAGTTGATTTTGACCTATTAGGCTGTGAATATATTAGACAGGAAAAAAAAAAAAAAACTCACTGCACATGTACCTGCTGGTCAATAGACCTCTGCTCTGCAGTGGAATGAGGTCACAGACCCACCTGTTCAACTTAATCGGCTTCCCGAATTCCAGAACCTCTGCTTGGTACTCTTGAACCAGAGCCCAAAAAGCGTCAAATCTTCCGACTCTGAGCAGAGATTAACCTAATTTTTGACTTCCAGTGGAGGCTGACCAGATTTACTGAATGGCATGAGGTCCAAAGACAGTTGTAGCTGTGGCAAGTAAGAAAGCGTGAGCTTATGTAAATGGAAAGAATAAAAAGAGAAAGTCCCATTGATTGAACACTATCCAAGTTTTGTTTCATTTTTTTTCAGTACCAGCTTTAACCTGGTCAGAGTCACAGTGGATCCAGAGGCTACTGGAGAAAAGTAGAAATGAAACAGAAACAAAATCTGGATGGGAATTCAAGTTTCAATCGCATGGAGAAGCATCCACATCTAGGGTCATTTTGATGCATGGATCTGGGAGGTAGGAGGAAACTGAAGACCAGACTAATTCTAGTATTTTTCATTACATGGCTTATGTCCTCCTCATTTTGGATGACTATCTGAGACAGAAAAACAAAATCCCCTGTAAAGTTTAAAAACTTCTTGAGGGATAGCTGAGCTAAAAGGGCAAAAAAAATCTGATGAAAAACAGGAGAGAAAACAGTATAATTGTGGAAAGAAAAATAGTGAGTGGTAGGATTTTGGAATTGTTAAAAGCTCTTCACTTCCTAAAGGCTCCTGCTTGAGACCCTCTCTGAAAAGGAAACCCTCTGTTGTAAGGATCCACATATTAGCTTAAAGAGGTTCCCTAGTGGGATAACATGACAACTCTTTTTTCTAATAATGTTCTTTTTGATTTTGACTTGTTAAATTTTATTTTAGGTTCTTTTTGCGTATTCCGTGAAACAAGAGCTTATTAAAATAGTTTCTGGCCAACGGTATAAAAAATGTTAGCTCTTTCTCAGAGATAAGAAGCTGTCTGATTCACAG
>JAOTRN010000003.1:16080704-16095314 GCA_028566695.1 Bagroides melapterus | reverse complement strand
ACTTTATTAAACTATATATCTACATCAATGCACAGGTGTACAAGTTGTTTTTCGAATAAAGTGGAAGGTGAATATAGGTTATGTTAGTACATAACAGATAGGAATGACAATAGGACACTGGGTGTCAAATGAATCTCTAATCCAACAATTACCCAGTTCATTTCAATCTGCAGTGCGTTTCAAGAACCACACAGAAGTGAACAATTCTATTCTGAGAATAAGACCAAGGAGACTGATGCTTATCAAGGTAAATGAAGTGGTTATACATTGGGACACGACAGGAGCACAGTGTATGTACAGCCCTTCTGGCAGCCAGTTGTGAGAGGCCAGGATGTACTGCCATGATCTGATATAGAGAGAGCAGCTGTTACTTAGCAACCCAGCAGTACAGGATTTTCACAGTAATTCACACCATTATACTGAATATAACACCAGAGATCACAAATAACTGCCTCTAACAAACTTTAGGCTATTTTGCATGTGCAAAATAAATATGATTTCATGCAATCCAGAGTTATCAAACCAAAAATGTGAGATTAGTGCATAATAAAATACTACGACTACCACTGCCAATAATAATAATAATAATAATAATAATAATAATAATAATAATAATAGTTGTTGTTATACCTTTTATTATCAAAAGACTCATCAAACTAATTGCTTTATTCCTAAAAGATGCAGAGCTGAACAGACCTGATTATATCATTCCAAGTAAAGCTGCCCTCACTCTGCCATACTCAGTTGACAAAGCCCCAAAATGCATGCTCGTTAGAATGGAATAAAAACTCAGGCTGGTTATTTTGGAATGACAAATCCACATGACAAGTCCATATAACAGCAGTCTTACATTACAGTGCCAAAGTGTAAGAACTTTCTGACATTTCTCCACTCTGAGAAGGACTGAGAATGCTGATATAACAGTTCTTAATAAATTAGCAATATTTTTCAAAATTTGTTACCTCATCAGAAAATAGTGCACAATGTGAATTTCCGTCCGTTCAAACATTTGAGGGGTGAAAAAAAAAACTAATTAAGCTTATTCTGGAGCACTTATAGAGAAGTGGGAATGTCAAATCTGATTCCAGACTGGTGTGTTAACTTTAACTAAGCCTGCATTTCTTAGACCGTACATTTCTTTGTAGTATTCAAGAACAGGAAACTTTCAACTCTTCTGCTCTGCTCACTAATTAATAACGAGTATTGATCAGGATCATGCTGAACCTATTTAAAGACATGATTACAAGATGAAAAAATAAAGAATAAAGAACAAATGAAAAAAATAAAGAATAAATAAAAAACTACTTAATCTATAACCTATAATTAGTTAAGGACAAACAAACAAGATGATATGATGTAGATAATAAAAAAAGACCAAGAAAACAGTTGTATCTGAATCTATCATACTTGTTGTATTTAGTGATTAATGCTCCTGCAAACAATTTTAGCACTTCTCCCTACTAGAATTAACCACTTAAGTTGAAGTCAGCCAAAAATTTCTCTTTAAAAAACCTTTCTCCAAAGACTTGCATGAGCACAAAGCCAAATGGTTTGCACACCTAATTTAATTTCAACTTGAATTAGCTTTAGAGGCTTGGTTGGGTTGGTTAGCATCCTTTTAGCTCCAGTTAAGCAGAACATAACTACATGTTTTATAGATATTGCTAAATAGATTATACAGACAGAAATATGTGGCACTCTGTGAATTAGTCCAGGATGCGCCTGCACTGTTACCTCATTTAAACAAGTGAAATTGGTTAAAAAAAAATGTAAAATAAATAAAATTTATAAATCAGCATTAATCAGTGATTTTTTTTCATAAGACATGTTAACATAAACAGAGATCAGTTTTAGAGAAAAGAGGATGATAATGAGGCTCTAAAAGCCATGAGTGCCTTTTTACCTCAGGTGATTAGACAGAGACTGATGTGGATGATGCTGATAATCAAAGTGTAACTGAATTAGACTAAAATTTGGCAGGGATGCTGTTTTTTTCCCCCATACATAGATTAGGTTACAAATGTAGTAGAGTGGAATGGATCCAATAAATGGGATTTTCTCCACACTCAGTTTTGCAGTCTTGAAACTATCTAGATTTTAAATGACTAGAATTGAAATTATAAGTTTACTTACAAATGAGATATGTGCAAATAAGATACCAGTCACTTCAGGAAAGAATAGATTTCAAAAGTATATAAAGCAAAAACTGTGAGGCTGGTGTAACATCAGTTTAAAGACCTTCCGCTGTCTCAGGTGGAATATTCAGATGACTGTCAGCACTGCTTCATTGTCAAGTCCATAAAGTTCTGGCTTCACGTGGTGCACGTGTATGCACACAATAATTACCAGGCAGACCACATCATGTGATTGATTAATACAACAAAACGTTGACATTTTTAGGTCCCGGAACGTCGCTAACATTTTTTTATTTGATGTCATAAATACATTTTATTTAAATTATTTATCAAACTAATTATATAAACAATAATTTCTATGTTTTTCTATAAAAACATCATCAAATCATTTTAAAGTTGTATATAACTGTGTCATATCCTGTTTTTATCCTGGATTTATAATACGTTACCTTTCTTTGTTTGGTGGCATCTAACTTCACAAGCCAATAAGAAGCCACTTTTGGTTTATGATATTTCCAGTTGTTTAAAATCTGTGGGTGACAAAAAAACATTACATTCATTTTGTGACAAAAGACAACATTTCTGTCCCATTAAGTATGCATTTCCCATTAAGTTGCTGATATTCAGTGCATTTTTTTTCCCTTAGGCATTTTCTAAGTATGGCCCTGCTAAGTTGTTTTTACATTATTTGAACTGTTTTTTACTGCTGAGAAATAAAATCAATGCCTCTCTGCAATACATGCATAAACAAACACAAATCTTGACACAAACAGACCACACAGCGTTATTTTTCCTCTTTCTTTCTGCAATGAGATGCTGCATACTTTATTGTTTCCTTTATTCATTTTAACTAGTTCATAGATCAATCTTAATGTGTGACTACACTGAGATTATTTTCAAGTATGAACAGGCAAATCTTTCTTCGTATACTTATTCTCTCATCAGCACGTCTTGTCCCTGTGTTACTGAGCTAATATTCTATTTATGTTCTCTAGTGGACTTGCAAGTCAAGACAAATCTCAGGCTTGTTCCTCCTCAGAGGAAACGAACCGTGGACATGGTTACAATGAAGGATGATGGCAGAGCACTCCGGCATTGATATGGTCGTAAACGTTAAATTCGTCTTCTTGGATAAATCATTAATAATTCATTTAGGCTTACATCTGCTCCATACTAATCAGGAGGCCATAAATTATGATGCACACTGATGCACACAGATATCTAAATTAGTGTTCCACTTTCTAATGCACAACAGATTTTTCAGCTCTTGTAAATGCGATTCACAGAATTCATATTCACATGGAACTCTTTCTGAATTATTACTGAAAGGGTTGTTTTTTTTATTACATGAGAGCCACAGTAAGCACAAAACTTGCAAACATTTGTAAAATTTTCCCTTTCAAAGTGCAAGTGAAAAAATGTTATGATATTGGAAAGGGTCTCAAACAGGTGCTGCTGCCCAGCTGCGTTTTCCATGGTGACAGCTAATAGCTCTCATTAACCATACAGGTGGACGGCTAATGACACTATGTGCAAAATGAGACAGAGTGAGAGAGACAGAGAGAGAGAGAGAGAGAGAGAGAGAGAGAGAGAGAGAGAGATAGATAAAGAGAGAGAGAATGAGAGCCAGTACTACAGGCAGCACTCTCCACAAATGAGCTGGGGGAACAAGGAGAGCGGCATACTAACTCACCTCATCCAGCACAGCCTCCGCTTCCTCCTCGCTCTTCCCTGGGAATCGGATGCGCAACTCCCCCAGCGCGGCCAGCGTCTGCCGCGTCAGCTCCGCCTCCTGCTCCTTGCTCCTTGCGTTCAGCAGGGACTCTCCCTGCGGCATGCGCACACACAAACACACACACAATGCAATGAAGATGAATTAGCGCACGCTGCCTTTTTTCCTTCCGTCATCAGCTTTTCCTTTCCTCACCGCTCTCCGCAGGCCCGGAGAGCGAGGCGAGGCAAGGATGCCACAATTAGAGTGGCACGCAAGCTATTGCTTGGCGGCTCCAGCCTAGATCCCAGAGGTACCCGCTGTGCCAGATGAGCCCAGGTGACTGGAGGTTGGCTCAGCATGTCAGAACTGTCAGATTGTGAGACGGAGTGTAAAAGTGTTAGTGCAGCGCTGACTGTAGGACATCTTAACACTCGTTACAAAAAGTGCTTAAAGAGAGGAACACTGCTGAATGGAGGGAGTTTAGGGGCTAGTCATATTAGCATAAAAAAGAGAGAAAGTGTGAGCTGGGGCACATGTTAGAGGGAGCAAATGAGGTGTGTGTTAAGGGATATGCATGTGTGATGTGGAGATGATGGAGCCATGGTGCGTATTCTGACATGTTTATGAACACGTTTCTATGCGTGCATGCCATCACTCAGAAATTCATGCTGTAAGGCCTGTAACATACTGTACTAGTGACCCTAATTCAAAAAACATCAACTTTACCTATTTTATGTACACATGCTGAGCACTGTATTGCAAATACCTTTACACCTACACATACATGCAATTGTCTAATTGGACAGTCATGTAACAGCAGTGTAATTCATAAAATTCTAGAGATATGGCCCAGCAGCTTCGTATAATGTTCACATTGTTACGACTCCGAGTTAGGTCTAGGGGAGTCTCAGGGTTAGCAACAGGTGGCCGTGGGATGGATGGAATTAAAAAAAAAAAAGGCTAACCGGGTAGGTACAACAAACGTTGACAAGCAATAATGATTAAAAAAAAAAAAATGTTGAAATCAAGAAAACCAAACACGTTTACCTAACTCTCAACTATCAGATGTGGAACAAAATCTTAGTGATTTGGAATGGGGCAAGATTGTTGGTTCCAGTGGGCACAGGATCAGCAAAACTGGACAGATGCAGACTGGAAAAATGTAGCCTAGTCTGATGAATCTTAATTTCTCCTGAGGCACACAGATGGTAGGGTCAGAATTTGGTGCTCATAGCATGAATCCATGGACCTAAACTGCCTTGTGTAAACAGTCCAGGCTGGTGGAGGTGATGTAATGGTGTGGGGAATGTTTTCATGGCAAATTCTAGACCTATTAATAGCAATCAGTACTGATAATGTACTGATAATGCCACAGTCTGACCGCAGGTATCTTTTGGCCACAATTTATGAATCTTCTAATGGCTACTACTACCAGTATGATAAGGCACAATGTCACAAAGCCAAATTCAAAATGCTTCAGTTTCCTTCCCAGTTACTGAATTTGATCCCGATGCACACATTTGGGATGCGGTAGAAAGGGAGATTCACAGCATGGAAACGCAACAGAAAAATCTGTACCAATTGCGTGATGCAATCATGTCAACATAGACCAGAATCACAAAGGAATTTTTTCAGCATCCTGGGAAATCCATGCTACAAATAACCTAGGCTGTTACAAGAGCAATGAGAGGGCCTAGCCAGTATTAGTGTAGTGTTTAATATAAAGTGGTCGATAAATGTATAAATAAATAAATACATTACACCATATATACATATGTACATTAGGTTTGACTCTTCAGCTGAAGATATTGCATTAAATTACTGTGTACATAGTCTGGTTGGGGAAGGAGTGAGTGTTTGTGTTTTACACTTACCGTGGTGGAATGGATAGTACCCAGGCTGCTGCTGTGGGGCATTCTGTGAGCAGAGCTGTTGCGGCTAAGAGAGTGTGAGCGCAGAGCCGTGTGGGGTCGAACCAATGATGTTGGTGTAGCCAAAGCTCCTGCATGGGCTGATGCCACAGCAGTGCTTCCCATTTGGGGCAAACTCTTGTTTGAGGTACTTCTACTGTCAGTGCTGGGTGACTGTCCACTCAATGAAGAGATGGAGCGTGGGCATGAGACGGAGCGGCGGATGAGTCCTGACAGTGCTGGTGAGGAAACTGAGCCCAATTTCTGTGGTTTGGGAGCAGGCTTCCAGTGTACTCGGCCTGAGAAAGAGGATAAAACAAAAAAAAAAAAGCTTTTTTACATTTCAGTCATTGCTGTTTTCCTTTAACCATTGAGTAATACAAGATGCCAGAATTTAGTCTTTGAACTAAATAACTGAACTCAGAGAGTAATGACTAGACTCTTAGATACACACAAAAGCCCTGACAGGCCTGTATTGAGGCGCAAATGAAGTGAGAATTCCCCCTCCCTGACAACAAACACAGAATAACTGTGGCTTCCATTAATCACAAAGGCATGTGCTGGTCTTAGTGGCCTAGCTCTGCAGTTTTCGGATTAGAGCCGCAGCAGCTTTTGCCCACACGCGCACCGAAGTGTTGAACGACCTCCAGCTTGTCCACGGGCCAGCCGGCCTCGGTGTTCAGCCTGCGAGTCTTGAGGGAAGGAAGTTGCCAAGTCGTGCGCATTATAGGGGCTTAGCTTAGGCCACCCCCAGATGGGGCGTCAAAGTCACTCCAGCCTCAGCGACTCACTCACCCCTCAAACTTCAGCCAAATCACGGCTTTGTCCTTCATTCCAAAGCTAATGGAAAAACTGGAGAGTTTGACCGCTTGCTCGAGCAAAAAAGAATCTTTAAACAATCCGCTCTGGCCCTGTGACACTTCAATACAAGCTGGCATGGTGTGATAGCAAGACCTGGGGCATGGAAGGACAAAGGCAGGTGAAGAAATAAGACTATAGTTATATGCTGTAGAACTATACGTTTGTGGACCCCAAGGAAGTTTGAAACCTTTCCATTTCGAGAGAATTGGGTTTGTTTGCTCTCAATTCAAGGTAAACCAAAAGCCCTTCTGCGAGGATCTCCCGGAATTGTGCCTCTCCCAAGCTGAGACCCTAGCCTCCTTACAGACTAGTGGACTGAAACACATCAAAAAAGCTCATTAAGGCCACTGTGTATGGGAGCCTAGAGAGCTTTCATGCCATCACCCACTACTGCCAGCCAGTCAAATTAAGAGCCTCTGGACTGCACCATCAGATCCTTGTGACCCTAATTAAAAAAGATGGATTTTGCCTGTTTCATGTATTAATTAGGTAAACAAATGCATTAAACTAGATTTACATCTGTAATTTGGGGTTAGCGCTGCAGCTGACACCACTAGATTGCATAATTGTGTCTAGAATTGGTCTGGCCAGAAAAAGGCTTAAGGGTGTGTATCTCTCTCTGTGACAATGGCAGAAGTTTGTTTAAGTAATTAAGAAGCCTTCATGGTTGTATGAACAGCATCAAGGGAATGAATTCCTATCAAGGGCTGTGATATAAAAGAGGGGGAATGAGAGCAGCATATTGAGGACTGTCCTAACTGGCCCCTGATGAGTACTAATAAAGAATCATTTCCTTCACAGACTTACTGGAACGTTCAGAGGCTTTGTGTCTACTCTCCCCAACTTCAGTGGAGACCTTCTTCTCCTGGAGGTCATTGGTGCTCTCTTCCTCTTCATCTGTGTTTGAGCCTGACGTTCTGCTACTGTTGCAGCTGCCTGAGCTGTCTTCATAGTCCCTGTGCCTCCTGGGCATCTGGGCGCTCTCAGGCATGGAGGACAAGGCCTGCAGAGACAGATAGACATGTCCAAGCCAATGATGTCCAGTGACTTTGGGAGGAAAAGACAATGTTAGACAGAGACAGTGCCTTGGCGGATATAGCCTTCATCCTGACTCCAATTAGCATTTGTCATCAGCAGTAGCTAAGGTGACATGAGTGGAGAGAGTAGGTGGAGAAAGTGATGGGAAAAGGAGGGGGAGTAGGATTGTGACACGGTCCTTGGTGTGCACCTTGATGACAAGTTGAGCGTAGACCCGCCTGTGATTAATGTCACAGATGAGATGCGTTAATTCAGTATAAGTAACTCTGCCCGGATACCACCTTTCACCGCTAAGCATTCAGGAATATTAATTTATCATATCCTTCCAAGAAAAAAAGATCGGGAAGCAGAGTTAATTGAAGTGAATGCCTGTTCTGCGCACAGGAAAGAGCACACTGTTAGCATTAATAAAGCATTCACATCAGTTATTCAACAGCTAATTTAGCTCGGCTTTCTCTTGCAAAATTAACAGTTAGGAAGCTATTGCGAGCACAGGTTTAAACAAATCAATTAGGGAAAGTGGGAGACGGAGACTGAAGAGACGGAGACGAACTCAAACATCTATCTCCGTTTGATTGTGCCGCTCTCCGTGGCATATTTAAGTGGAAATGCTTAAAACTGAATCCCGCAGTATTTCAACTGCTTCATTTCTGCCCTGATTTTTCCAGATGGCCCATAAAGTACCCCTGGGAGTCTGTCTATCCATCAGATCATTGAGCGCTGTGGGCTCATGGGTTGTCAAGGAAGAAAAGCATACTCAGAAGTGACAGGAGCAAATTAATTTAAACTGATGCCAATTGTGTAAGAAAGAATAGTTAGCCTTGTGAGCTTGATGCATTTGAAAAGGCAACTTACCTTCACTCCTCTCTGCCTGGATGTCTTTCCCATCAGTTTCTCATCGTCCAACTCGCACTGCTCCAGCAGATCTAAGATGTCCTCTTCCTATAAACAATCAATACAGAAATGTCATGTTTAAATGATGGGGTCATATGGCCAAATACTTTTAAGGGCACAAATAAGGTGTTCTTTATCAGTGTCCTAGATCATACAGGTGTTTGTATCCCTTAGTCTGGATTAATGCGCTCAAATAGTTAATTAGTCTATCATTTGTTAGCTACCACTTTTTAGCTTACTCGATTAGGTTTCCAGGCTCCATTCAGGAGCTTTTAATTCAGCCAATGAATGATATGCCCTCCCTGATCATAAAGGCAAAATAAATATAATACAATTAATATTATATCGAACTGCAAAGAGAGTTTTAATTACGATTATCATTATTTAAGGATTAATACAGTCATTTTAGCTAGGTACAAGCGTGTTTTCACAATTGCAGTACCAATTCCACGTCTGTAACTCTTAAAAATCAAACCCTTAAAAAAAAAGATAAATACAATTGACTCATGTACAAATGTCCTTTATGTTTTTTTTATTATATTTTTTACTTTGTTTTGTTGTGATAATGACTTAATTTTCTCATGATCTCTGCATAGCTGCAAAAGCACAATATCACGGGTGATCCCATACATGTTTACTTTGATTACGGACTTGTGTCCGACACTCAAGAAGGCTGTGATGTCTGTGTCTTTATCGTTGAAGGGTCAATATAGTGCCCCTACTGCTGTTAATCCAGCCGCTGTTTCTGAAAGCACAGTTAAACTAACTGAAGGTAAATTGTAGGAGCTGTTTTTTTAGATATGCAGCTGAAGAGGGGAACGCGAGCGTCCGCAATCTCTTGCATCACAAAACAATAAATTAAAAAAAACGATCATTTTTTAATAAACGTGCTCCAAAACAAATACAAAACAATTGACTATTTATAAGAATAAAGGCTTAACGTTTTTCTAATCCATTAAATATTAACAATGGGGTACATGAAGAGATCATGAGAAAATTAGGTGGTTATCACGACAAAACAACTTTTGTTATGTCGAGATAATGAGAAAAATTAAGTCGTTATAAGAACAAAACTAGAGAGAAAAAAAAATAGAATAATGCATGGCCTTTTAGGACCTCCGAACTTATGGTCATTATGTACATGATTTATTTAAAACGTAAATTTTACAAAAAATAATTCAATTTCAATGTAGAATTTAATTAACACAGTTGTACTGAACGTGAATGTGAACTCCTCTGTCAATGTCAGACTTTATGGTCCTTCTATACACCAGAGTATCTTACTCAATACACACTTCACCTTGTGTTAGTGTGTATATTAAATAAGGATTAGTTAAAATCATTTCATATAAAGTCAGGCAGAGATTGTATATCTAGACTAAATGATGGTTTTTTTTTTATCTTGAACTTTATTCCTCACTATCCAAAAGAGGGAATACACAATAAATTACATCTTCTGAAATATGAAATATCCTTGACATAAAATATCACATAAAAGGCTCTCAGATGAACATTTGTCTCGACTCATCTTGGCAGATTTATAATGAGAAATACTGCCCGCTGTTCCACAAAAAAAAAAGAATCAACTGCAGAGTTAACACCTGTAATCTCCTCACTGATTTGTTCTGCTAGCACAAATGGCCATAAACATATTCAATTCCATTTCTCACACATCTGTGCAATGTTTCCTAAATCCAGATTACTGTTCAGGACACAATAAAAAAAACAAAAAAAAAAACAGGCTGTGACACACTCAGGTGAGTTGAAGCTAGTTATCTTTTCTCTGTTTGGAAACATTCTACTGAGTTATAATTAAGAAAACTGATTTCTAAATCACCTCTTCTTCAAAACAGATGCTTGAACGAGAGAACTAATGTGGGAATGGTGCACGGTGCATCCACGGATTCTGCCGTATAGGAATTGCATGTTCGTGCGGATAGATGTATATAGAACACAGGAGAGATGCCCAGGTCATATCAGCCATTCTAATGCATGTCTAACTGATCCCACCACAGACAGCTCAAATTCCATTAAGTTGGAGAGTGTGGATGGGCGATATTTAAAGAGGCCGCCCATCAAGGCAGCACGCTGATGTGCATGAGCTGACATATTCGTGCCTTGAAAATCCTCTTCAAACATCTCCAAATACTTCTGAGAACAGGCATGGGACAATGATGAACTCCAGGTGAATAAAGAATGAAGAGGCTGAAGGGTAAAAAAAAAAAAAAAAAAAAAAGTAAAAAGGTAGGTGCTCCTTATAACAAAAAGGGATGTGTTTGGTCTTTAAAACATCATGTTCACTATAGACTGGAAAGCCTTAGACTCAGGCAACAAGGTCATGGCAGGAAACATAAGGAGGAGCCACATAGTATCTTGCAACTATTCCTTTCTTCTCTCGCTGTTTTTTAGCTGAAGGGAAATTCTAAATACATAGAAGAAAAGAAGGAGAGAGGGAGACAGAGAGAGCAGAGATAGAAGGGAGGGGGAAAGAGAGAGGATTCTGATTCTGCTGAGACTCAGGTACATGCCTTCATTCGTTTCAGAGGATTATTCATTTCCTTTTGAAGTGAGGCTGCTCGCCCAGCGAGGAACGTCTGAAAGGCAACCGAGAGGAGGCCCTCATACTTCTCCAAGAGCAGCTTGTCATCTGGGGGGTAAATACGTCTGTAAGCAAAAAGAAAAAGAGAGAGAAAGGCCAGAGAGAGTGAGTGAGGAGAATGCACCTGCTTATCATGTCCTTTGCAAAAATTGTTAATCACGCTTTTGACACCAGCGTTGATATTAAAGTAATGCACTTTTCTTAATATGACTATTAAGGGTTGATGGAGTTCTATCTTTGCTGATTAACAGATTAACGTAACGAACCATGTATAAACCTTCAATTTTATCACACACATCTTAATTTAACATGTATTTCCACTGTCATGATATTAATCTATATGAACAAAAGGTTAACTAATATCTGTCAGAGATACATGTTTTTGCCTGGTAAATATTCTGCTTACGTTAGAACGTGCATGTTAGTTAGGAACTCAGCCAGCTGTTGGATAATTAAGGGATCAAGGAATGTAAATGTTAAGATTCTCAGATAAAGCTCTAAAATCCATTAAGGCCTGCATATGCGCATTATGGCCAAACCAAAAACCTATTAGATTCATGTGAGCCTTTGACTCTTCTCGCCTCTCCTTCCCTCGCCTCGTTCATACAGCATATGTTTAAATCTTGGTCTGCCCCACATATTTTCTGAGCTTTTTTAATGTTTCAGCATCTTTTTGGTGTGTTTTTATTAGGATAGAGATGTAGGGAATAAAAATTACATCAGCTGGAAAACAACCTATTTAAGAAGCAGATTCTCTCCCCGTGCTTCCTCTGTGCTTTTTAAGTGGTGGCATTATTCCAGAGCGACTCGTCACAATTATTCATCGAGCAGTGTGATAAATGCTACAGACACTAAATGGCTATGGCTCCTCTTTGAAGCAGGCTCCTTGTACCTGAACTCTGTTCTAGTAAATGGAAAAAAGGTTAGTTGGGAGACTCAACTAATGAGGGGCGCCTTAATCAAGTCCCAGTGCCGCTTCCCAATTGGGGGGTCTTCATTAGGCAGCACCAGACGCTCGGCATTCGAGTGTAACAAACAGAGAACAGCAATGGTAATAAAGCCCAGGGCACTGCCGTGGCGTAAAGCAAGCACTTCTTTTAAGCAAAAGAGCATTGGCGATGAGCAAAGGATAAGGTGAAGCCAAACCACCCCTGACTTGTCCTCTGAAGCAGGCATCTGCTCATCTGACAGGCGAATATTAAAAATTGATGATGCCTGTTCTCTGTGGCCTCATGTAAGAGGAAAGCTCCTGATACTTTGGCATAACATGCTGCAGGTCTATGAAGGTGCATGTTTAAGTGTGTGCATACTAAGGTTCATTCACTTCACGCCCTGGCCACTGTCTTTTCTCATTTCAGGCTCATTCTGCTTTCTTGTTCCTTTCCTGAACTGGGCCGTGTAGCTGTTACTTTCTCTAGTCCTCTATTCTCCTGGGAACATCCTGCTCCATAGCTGACCTTATAAATGTAAGAAGAGTCCCACAGGACGTGATGCTCCCGTGGCCTACCTGTAGTTCCCCAGATGACGCTTTTCATACTCCTCCCTGGAGATCTGTTTGCGAACCTGGGCCAGCCTCTCTTTCTAAAACAAAAATATACAAGGGTGAGGTCCTACAAAAGGATCAGACTCAATTGGGTTTATTTCGACAAACAACATCAGGCATCTACATACCCCATTAGAGGCACCTTAATGAAGTCGAGTATCGGAGTGAACAAAGAGCTGAATGCAAAAATCCCCCTCTCCCTTACACTTGTTAATATGTAGAGTCGAATCATAATTCATATGGATTTAAGTCCCGTGTTCCCATTTTAATACATCAAAAACGGTAATTGTGAAAAGGTCAGATGGTCAATTTGCAGCGGAGCAGCAGGGAGCCTCCAATTATAGTCACTGATCTCTGCTAAACACTAGAACATGATCGCTTGCTGAAGACCCCCCTCCTCAATCCCACGCTCTTACCCTCTTATGCACTTTTCGCCATGGCCTTTGAAAATACCACCTACCTGCGGCAATTTTACATTCATTCATCACTTCATACAATAAAGCTTGGCCCGAAAGACCAATCAAGAGCCGGACCGGAGCACAGAGCACGTCTCGCTGAACTGCCACTTAAAAGTTTGAAATGTATCGCCTCTGTAATTTCTGAACATGAATAATTAAATACTGCATTGTCGCCTTGAACTGCCAACGAAGCATTACCCGTGTGCCTGGGGAGAAGTTTTAGAGAAAGTTACTGCAGGAGGAAAAAATTCTATTATGCCTCACCAGCTCTTCTTTCCTCCGCTCCAGGGTGAGGCGCTGTTTTTCCCACTCGGAGGAACCTGCCGAAAGTTTCTTCATGGTGCCTTGACCGTAGAGGCGTCGCTGTGCCTCGGCCTTCTGCTGAGCCAGGTTTCGTCGCTTATCACTTGCTCTGTGAAGAAAATAATGTAAACGTGACCAAAGGCTACGAATTGCAGTGTACTTGTAAATGTCAGCAGATTTGCTGTTAAAGGGCCCAGACCTTTCAGCTTTGAATTTGCTGTTGTTCTCAGACTGCCTAAGGTCTCTTTTGTTTGACGTGCAGACCTTCCTGCTTTCAAGTTCTCTTTATATCCCTAATTCTGGGAGAACTAACTCGCCGAGCCAATGTATTACTACTTCCAAGCACTAAAGACGTCATGGTAACTTTCTGGAATAGGGAAGACAGGTCGCTCAGGCACTGAGGATATAGTGCCTGTTTAATGGCGCAATGTGTTGGCTTTCAAGCCGGAATGACTCTTAGTCTGGAAATCCGCAGAACCGCACTAAACGTCTGGAGAGGCTAGAATGAATTCGCTCTGACAGTGGGATCACAATGCATCTTGGTTCGTTTACACTTGAAACACGATCCTTGAGCTGCACAGCGTCCCACGTCCTCTTATGTCCTGATGCAGTGCTGGCGCTGCTTTGGAAGGCTATATATAGGACAAAAGAGTCCAAGCATAGAGGTCAGGTCTGAGATGATCAATCAGCCTGGACTGTGTATACTACCTGGGGACTGTTGTCTTTCCACACACACAAACAAATGCAAATACAGTATGTCCTGTATGCAAGTGATTAATTACTGTACACGGTCAAACAGAAGGCATGTTCCATGCTACATATCAAATATATAAAAATGTACATGAAACACAGACAATCTCATTCACTTACAAAGACAAACAGGAGCGCATACTTACAGCATTGTTAAAAGTTTCTTTAGTTAGTGGGCTTTAAACAACTCGAGCTAATCGATAAAAAGGAAAATGCCTGAAAGTGTGCCTTTCAGACTTCCACCACTGCTACTAGGAAAGCATCTAGAGTGGCAAAAAAAAAAAAAAAAAAAAAAAAAAAAAAAAAAAAAAAAAGTTTCAGCATACCTGATGTTAAAAATTTTAAGGGCGTTGAGCAACACCCCCCACATCACGACATAAAAAAAAATATGAACATACCCAAAAA
>JAOTRN010000003.1:16023594-16042881 GCA_028566695.1 Bagroides melapterus | reverse complement strand
CTGCAGAGTTTAGATGCAACCCTAATTAAACACACCTGATACAACTAATCAAGTACTTCAGGCTTAATTGAAAACTGCATAGTGTGTGTGTTGGAGCAGAGTTGGAACTAAACTCTGCAGGGCTCTGGCCCTCCAGGAACTGAGTTTGACACCCCTGATCTACAAGAACATGTCAGGAAACATATTGGGAAGTGGTATACACAGAACTGGGTCTTTCACCAGTCCAGGAAGAACAAGATCTACATTTATGGCATTTATCAGATGCCCTTATCCAGAACAACGTAGAGTCATATTGCATTTTCTTTTATACAACTGAGCCTTAAGGGCCTTGCTCAGGGGCCCAGCAGTGGTAGCTTGGTGGAGCAGGGATTCAAACTCACAACCTTCCAATTGGTAAACCAACACCTTAACCATTAGACTACCACATCCCCACATTTCACTGATCTTTGGTTTTGGTTGCTTTTTTAATTTCCTTTAATTCAATATTTTTTGTTTGCACACTGAAGAATGAGTTACTGTATGACCATATGGCTAATCAAGACAAACTGATGCAACAATTGTCTCCATACACCAAAGTATATCTCCATATGTACATAACTGTTAATAATAATAAACTTGGTATTACTCACTGGCCACTTGAGGCTGGCTTACATGAGGATCACCTGACTGTCTTAAATGAGGATCACTAATACTCACTCATGTAAGTAAAACTAGCCAATGATGTGGCAGAAAATAATGCATAACAGCATACAGATGTACTGTAGAACAAGAGCTTCATTTAAAGTTTACATAAAACATCAGAATGGGGGAAAAATGTGACTTGAACCCAGGTTACTGTCCATGTTAAGTGTCTGTAAATGTTCTCCCAGTGTCCCTGGATTTCTGTTCCTCCTTCCTCCCAAAAACCTTTGTAGGGTATATTCTTGTATAACCTCTAATGCTCTCATGCTAGACTCTGGATCCACTGCAACCCAAAGCCGTTACTGAAAATGAAAGAATGAATGAATGAATGAATTTACTAACCTGAAACATTTTTTTCCAAAAAGTACTGTGACGTAAGTAATAGAGAGAATGTGATGCTTGGTGTGTGACGGGGCTTTCGGGTCCTGATGCAAGCCGTAATGTCGCTTGTGAGCCACTGACTGGCGCTATCTTTGAAACTAGTAGCGGCACCACGCATGCCGCGTCATATCCGGTTGATCATTAGGATTTGTTTGTTTTTATTTTTGCTCGGAGAAGGGTTTTCAGTGTTTGCACCGTTTTTGGTCGGCGACATCTCACGGGTCTAATTATGCACACAAATGAATGTCACTAGTAACGGATATATCTGCCGATAATGTGTAAGCGCCTGTGAGGCAATACGAAGTGTTCCTCCTGAAAGCTGTATAGTCGATTAGCTACCGGTGTTGGCCACCATTGACAGCTCGCTCGCTAGCTAGCTTGCTAACACGATTAATGCAAACTATAAAGCAAGCTGAAGCGCACAGCTAGCTAACAGGCCAGCTGTCCACTTGGACCGGAGACGAGGAAGAGCGCTTGTTAGCTAGCTAACCAACCTCCTCTGGTGTCCCAGCAATAGTCATCCGACAGGGTTTCCGAGTCTTCCTGACAATGGGAAACGCCGCTGCAGCGAAGAAAGGCAACGAATTAGAAAGCGGTGAGTAAAAAAAAAGCTAGGTTTATACACTAGTCGGTTAGCTAACAGTGTTCATTTGTGTACAACTAACTGTACCTCAGCAGGTTTAATGTCATCCTGCAGTAGGACAGATTTACTGTATTCATTTACTGTATGCCAGCTAGCCAGCTTCTTCAGTTTGCAAATGTCAAAGCTTTCATTCATCAGTCTGAAAGGATTTAACCTGCATTAATTGGTACAGTTTACCTGATATTAACAGCGGTTTTTACAAGCACAGAAACTCTAGATTAATAATAAAGTAATACTACTACTAATAATAATACATAAAATTTATGGGCGCCTTTCAAAGCACCCAAGGACACCTTACAAAATAGTTAAAAACAATAAAGCATCAAAGTAGCATAAACAGACACAACAATAAAATACATAAATACGTATATTAAACATGAATATACATTATGTATAGTACATTAGTTTAACAGTAATGTGAATATGCAAGTTTGAAAAATGTATTTTGAACCGGGATTTGGTGGGGGTGGTTTGGGGGGGGTGTCAGAGCGGCTGAAGACTCTGGACCCCATGATGTGATGAATTGAATAGAAGGTGTGTAAACATGGATGAGGTCACAATGGTGCTGCCATGAAGAGTCTTGAAGGTGAAGAACAGAATTTTATAAACTATCTGAAATTTAACAGGGAGCCAGTGAAACTACTGCATGACAGGAGTGATGTGCTCTATGGATGGAGCTCTACTGATGATCTGGCAGCTGCATTTGGAACCAGTTAGAGTTTATTCAAAGTCTTGTGAGGGAGACCAAAGAGGATAGAATTACAGGAGTCAATACGGGAAGTGACCAAGCTGTGAACAAGATTAGTTCTGATCTGGCTTTATGCAGAAGAAACCTTATTTATTCAAGCACAGTTGGATCCATAAGGTCAAAGTGGAGGTGATAAGGAGTAAATACAATATAGGAAACATTGTAAAAGGATAGTTGCTATTTGTGGTTTTTTTTTTTAAAAAATGAACTTGCTATTTTAAATGTCTATTTTAAAAATTTGGTTGATTGTCGATTGTCTTTCAATTCTCAGAAGGTTTCTAGAAAGTAATCAGTCACAGTAGTTACATATCTGTTGATATATATCCACAAAGTCATGAAGTGACATATGACTTCGTATTTCATAAATACCATCATTCCTTGGCACTGAGTGAATGACGGAGAACCTCGTGGTTGATATTGTTGTGTTTATAGAATGACAGTTATATGTGTACATGTGTAAATCACTTTTTACCTCACTACAAATAACCTAGCACAGTTGTGGCAATGCCATGAGAAATCCAGCTGTTGGAAGATGAATGCCACGCTTGTGATGTTACCCTAGTAGACTGTCAGCAGAAGCTCTTGGAGTACTGTTATTGGAATTGCCCAAGGCGTGAAATTGTTAAGTACAAAAACAGACCTGTGTGCAACTGTAGATCATTAATTTTAAAAAAGTCATGCAAATATACTGTGAATTTAAAACAGTATTTAGCTGATCCTCACAAGTGTTCTGTGGACTGTTAAAAGCTGCAACACACATGTCTCCTGGAAGTCTCGAATCCCACCAATCAGATGACAGCTCTGAAACTCTGATTGAACTGTTTCCTATTTTGTGTGCCGCATGCATCAGACGTTCAGCCAGCAGCTCTTCTGAGCTCTTTCCTTCAGCAGCATACTTCTAAGTAATGGCCATGAGAGGGCGACACTCCTTGTAGAGTGGTATGCCAAAGTCACAGTAGGGGTAATCCCTGTAGGATGGCTCACTTTAGTTCACACCTGAGAGTATACAAGGCCTGTGTAGTATGAGCTCTTGCTTTTTAAGAGTGTTTCTTAGGCTTCTGCGCAAATAACTTGGATGAGGGTGCCAAAATTTTAGATTAGCTGCATTTGGGAAGAAAGATGCCAGTAGTGCATCCGGTGTGCAGTCCAGTAGTAAGAGAAGCAATGGGGAAATAAAAGTCCTATGGGGCCACTTTGAAGCCACAGTCAGGTCTTTATGGACCTTGCCGATCAGTTTGGTATTGGTAAAGAGGTCTATTTTTTTTTTTTTTTTTTAATTATTATTATTATTATTTTTCACAGCTAACACCAGTGTCTTAACTTTTTTTTGTAGGTTTGTTTATGTGCACTTCAATTTACGGGTCAACATTTGGTGTTGATTGGGGTGGACTTTAGTGCCATTATATTACTTATCGTTGATGACTGAGTCTCAAGCTCAGAGTAAACCACTTTTCTTATTGGGTAAATTGTTCTTTTGCATCCTGCTCCAGACTTTGAAACTGTTCTGTTATGGTTGTGATTAAGGGCATGTTGTTTTTGTACATATATTTCCTACAGGTCAGTAACTGTAGGAAATTCTGGCAATCCGTATTTTAAGGGATGGCAATAAGATTGACAGATATTTTTGAGAGAAAATGCAAAAAAAAAAAAAAAAAAAATCAAATCTGCGAATGATATTATACGAATTTTTTTTTTAGTTCATTTCATTTCGAATTATTGTTTTTTAATTGTATAGAACCTACCAAAGTAGCTTTGTAGAACTATACATATGAATAGATATTTACATAAATATCAATAAAGTTGACTGTTGGTAAACTGTTGACTCAATATAACAAGGTAATGTTTCAGTAAGGCTAAGCAGAACCAGTGTCCAACACTTGCTGTGAAAATATGAAGCTGGTTAACGTGAACAGGAAGTGGAACTAGCTGTGTGTGCGGTAAGGCAGACCAGTGTTGCAATTTAGCAAAGCGAGGGAAGTATCACAAACAGGAAGTGTCTGTTATTCATGCAGGGCCCTGAAATGTACAGTCGATGCACACTGAACGCATCAGTCAGTCGTAGAACGGAAAACTTCAGCAAATGGCCCAGGCAAGGGATTTAAATGTTCGCCAGTCTCTGGGCACCAGCTCTGCCCTGCAAAGTTTGGCCAGTCGTTTTACTTTTTACAAGCACCGCAAAGGATGCCACGATAAATCGCAAGAGAGTGAAGGGCCGCATGTCTCCGGATACACCATCATGTGGGACGAAGCAAGTAAGTGTTATCAAGCTGATCTAGAGTAGAAGAGTAACATAGAGAGCACTGTATTAACCCCCCAAGGGGAAATTTACCCCCACAACACAAGAGCCACACAGAGGATTAGGACTTGCTGCACAATATAATATCACAAATGAAAAAAGAAGTTATACACATAACTGTCCAAGTTACAGCGGTAAGGTCATGTTTTTCTTTTTAATACAAAATGGTTGGATAAATCATGTGATATGTTGCAAAAGGGAAATTCAGTCACCTGCTATATTACCGTGAATAAAATATTCCATCGTGGTTTACTAAGGATAAGAGGTTATAAGGTAAATTTTGCCTCACAACAGGACAAAATGACTTCCTAGACAGGTGTCTAGACTCTACACAGCTGAAAGTGAAAGAAGTGAAGCCATTTTATTTTGTGACCTTTTGAGCCAGTTTATATCTTTTGAATGTCTGAGGTCAGTTCATTGTACACTTGTTTGTGCAAGATGACCACAGACTGCATTATTCTGTTAAATAAAACTGATTAATGTATGCATCATGTATAAAGGAACATGTGTGCTTTAAAAAAAAGAAAACGTATTTCAAATATTTATGTATATACGTACTTCAACTTCTAGAGAGTTAAACATACTTCAGAGTATTTTCTTCTGGTTTATCATCTCCTTTACCTTTGTAGTTACATTTCTCTTGCTGTCCTTGACGGCCTCCTCAACACCTTTGGCAACTTGTTTTGAAATGTTTATTATCAAAGTTGAAATCAGAACTGTCAGTTGATCTTTCATTTTCCTCAGGAAATACATGTGCTCAGTCAACTTTTTTTTTTTAATTTCTAAAAAAAATACACAGTGTCTGATGATAAACACTGTAAAATGTCTTTTTTATTATTATTTTTTTATTTATTTATTTTTTTTGGAAAGAAAACTAGATTAGGTTGCCGCTACTGCTCTTTGTCGCACGTTCCTCCCTTCAGCTTTTTTAATCAATGTTTCTCATCACTTGTCATATAAAATCAAGTGCTGATTAATAAAATTCAGGACTGTGTGTATAGTCTGACTGCATATGCTTTGGTTGGTGTCTCAGACCAGCCTTCTGGCCGTCGTGTGTTTTCTGTGGTTAGCACAGAGCTATCTGCACGCTGACAGGAAGACTTCTGTTTCCTTCTCATGTAGTAGAAAAAAAGGTTTTAATTTTAATGCCTCATCAACGTGGAACTTGCGGTAGAACTTAAAACTTGCTCTGAAATCTTCCCTGGTTGAGTTTATGGCATGTAAATAACTTTGTGTATAGCCATGTTGGAAGTTTCTGTGATGTTTGCTTGTATGTATTATGCATCCCCCCACCCCACCCCCAACCCCACCCAAATGTTAAATGTTGTGCCTGGAATAGTTGTTGTGCCTTTTGTGGGTTTCTTGGCCAGGTCACTCTTATTAAAGAGACTTCATGTAAATGTTTTTTTAATCCTGGATAAATAAAAGCTACTTGCTTATTAATAACCTGGACTGGAGGTCTATAAAAATGTTTCTATTTCAGTCAGATCTCAGTGTGTGTTATATTGTGTAGATTAAAAAATATAAACTGTACATATCAGTGTATGACCTAGAGCTTGTGAAATACCTAAACCTTTCTTTTTCCACTCTTTTATCCCCTCTTCTCTTTTCATCCGCATGGGTGAATGTTCCTGCAATCCTCGGTGAACTGTAGAAGCGTTTGGTATGCTCATGTTTTCCAACCTGCCCAGTGTTTCAGAGAATGTGATTTTAACTACAGCCTAATGCAATTTACACAGAATTTAACATGCAAATATAAAATACAGATATTTAATAAAGTAGGTGCACAAGGTAGAAGTGATCAGTTTTATTTATACAGTCCCCACTGATACCAAAATCTTAACAAACGCTTAAGCACAGCAATAAATCAGAAGTTAAAAAACAACACGATTTCTTTGTGCTATCCAGCTTTTATCCGGTTTTGCCTGTCTGCTCCTAGTGCTATTAATAATACTGTGTTTTCTAAGTAAGTTAGCGATGCGCTAATGCCTTAAGTTAAATTTCTTGCTCTCTCACTCTCTGAAATGAAGGGAAGATTAGTTTACTGTGTAGGACAGATGCACGTTTCTTGTGGTGTGTCCACTTTGAGTTTGCATGTACATCAACTAGCTGTAAAACCTCGCACCTCTATATGGATTGCCTTAATTTAGTAGGGATTTTTAGGTTTGTTTTTAGTTACGTTTTTTTTGGGGTTTTTTTGTGGAATGTGCTTTCAGACTTTAGATTATTGCATGCATAGTAAATACACAACTGAAAAAAAAATCCTAACTTCTGAATTTTCTTTGTTTCCTTTAGTGAAAGAATTTTTAGCCAAAGCCAGAGAAGATTTCTTGAAGAAATGGGAATGTCCACCACAGGTAAGAGCTTTACAATACAACACTCCAAAGAGCTACTTTAAAGCCTACGTGCAACTTTACCACACAAGGCGTCTTCTCTCTAATCTCTGCAGAGCTCAACCTGCCTGGACGACTTTGAGAGACTGAAAACTCTGGGTACCGGTTCTTTTGGAAGAGTTATGTTAGTGAAACATAAAGGAACAGAGCAATACTATGCTATGAAGATCCTGGATAAGCAAAAAGTGAGTAGAATACAAGACAAAAATAATCTGAGTTTCAGGTGACCAGGTTTAATACACAGAGGAAACAGGAACCTTTTGCGCTCCGTGTAAAACCTTCAAGGCGACACCTACATGCTCATTTTCACAGCTTGTATTCACCACCTCCACTGTAAATCAACACTCTTTTTAAGAATTAGAAGACTAGCATTAACTGTTTTATTCTTAATTTGAAGAATTATAAATATAGAATAGAAATAGGGAAATATAGAATAGAATAGAGTAGAATAGAATAGAAAGAGTTATTACAGACGATTTTATTGGTAGTTGAATATTTAGAAGTGAGCACCACCTGGTGATTATTTGGCAGACTAAACCCTCTGTGACACATTTTCTTAAATCAGAATTAATGATTAGCGATAAATGGTCTTTTATATATGTTTTATTATTCTCTTGGCTTTTTTTTTTTTTTTTTTAAATTATCCTCATGTTAATTCTCTATTAAGTAACATTATTTGCTGCAGTGTAGTTACTTAATTGTGGTTCATTGAGCATGGAGATAATTCACAGATAATTCGCAGATAAACATTCTCAATGCTGCCAAATGAAATTTTGTTGTATCAATTTTCATTTGAAAGATTTTGTATAATGTTTGAAATACCAAAAAGTCAAAAGTAGCATAAGTTTGCATCTAGAGACTGTATTTTATACATAGCCACAAGTATGGATATTAGCAGTACTGCTACAAGATGGATTAAGGCCACATAAACCACAGAAGCTCAAAGCACCACGTTCCTTAACATGGCATTACGAAGGCAGCAGGAGCTTAGTGGTTAAGATGTTCAATTACTGATCAGAAAGTCATCAATTTCTAGGGCCACCAAGCTTCCTTTGTTAAACCCTCCACTTCTCACTACATGAGACTAAATGCCATAAATGTAAATGTAGTGTGAAGATAATTAACGTGACAAATTAATAGTATGTTTTTTTCTGATGTTAATCTGATTTTATTATTATTATAATACACATGAAGTTGAACCAAGACGATGCTTTCCTAGTCACTAAAAATGTTACATGCTTAATATTCAAAATTTAATGTTCACATGGTCAGCTAATTTATTAACTTTTTTTGTGAATATTTTCAAGGTGGTGAAGCTTAAACAAATAGAACACACGTTAAACGAGAAGAGAATATTGCAGGCCGTCTCTTTTCCGTTCCTCGTCAGATTGGAATACTCGTTCAAGGTAAATGCCTGGTTGGATGATTTCTCACGTAATGCCTCAGTGTGTGTGTGATGATTTTTTTTATGTTGGTAGCACTTACTTTAATTGTTACATTTTGTCATTTCAGGACAACTCAAACTTGTATATGGTTATGGAGTATGTCCCTGGAGGAGAGATGTTCTCACATCTCCGACGAATTGGAAGATTCAGGTGAATAGTAAGACTATGTGCTCCCTCCTTATATTCAAATATATTTGTTAATTAGTTTGAACTAATTTAATATTTGACATTATGCCCAAAGTGAGCACCATGCCAGGTTCTATGCAGCTCAGATCGTGCTCACGTTCGAGTACCTCCACTCGCTAGACCTCATCTATAGAGACCTGAAGCCTGAGAATCTTCTCATTGATCAACATGGATATATTCAGGTAAATCAGATACACCCACCATACAGCTAGTAACGCTAAACTAGTTATCTTACATCTTACAACTCTTCTAACAAGCTCTAACGTGTGTCTTTTAGGTCACAGATTTTGGCTTTGCTAAAAGAGTAAAAGGCAGAACCTGGACATTATGTGGCACACCAGAATACCTGGCTCCAGAGATCATCCTTAGCAAGGTTAAGCCTACATTGTTTATCCTGTGCAGTGCTTTCATATTCATTGCTAATTTCAGCATTACTTATTGATATTGTTTTACACTTTGTGTGTGTTTAGGGCTACAATAAAGCTGTAGATTGGTGGGCTCTTGGTGTTCTGATCTATGAGATGGCTGCGGGTTATCCACCCTTTTTTGCTGACCAGCCGATCCAGATATATGAGAAAATTGTATCTGGAAAGGTAAACAGTTTGTATGCCATAGTTATCTTGAAGAAACCTATTAATTTATTTTTATCTCCAAAGCTTTCCTAATGATTCGATTTCTTTACCATTTGTTTTTCTTTCTTCTGCATTGGTCCATTTTAGCATAGCTTTAGAATAACAACACGGAAGTTTTTATAGTGAACCAGATTACATTAGTAAACATTTGCGGATTTTGGTTCCAGGTACGATTCCCTTCTCACTTCAGTTCCGATCTGAAGGACTTGCTGAGAAATCTTCTTCAGGTTGATCTCACCAAACGCTTTGGCAATCTAAAAAACGGTGTTAACGACATTAAAAACCACAAGTGGTTTGCTACGACGGACTGGATCGCTATTTATGAAAGAAAGGTATTCCTACTTGTTGATTTATTTCACTAAGTCACTTCTATTGTGAAATAATTGTTAAATATTTAAGCATTTTTTTCTTTGGCTGCATCCCAAATGCTGATGTTGGAAGATATTGTGGGACATATCGTGTATCCATTTTCTACGCCATTTATCCTACAGGGGAACCTGGAGCCTATCCCCAGGCAGACACACCCTGGGTTAGGGTGCCAGTCTATCTCAGGGCATAATCCCACACACATTCGCACACCCAGTCACACACTACAGCCAATTTAGAGATGCCAATAAGCTTATAAAGCATATCTCTGGACTGGGGGAGGAAACTGAATACCTGGAGGAAACCCCTGAGGTACAGGGAGAACATACAAACTCCAAACACACATGGTGGAGGACAAAACCCTGGAGGTGTCAGGTGCACGTAAACACTCCCAACACCCCTGACCTCACTAACCTTCTTGAAGCTGAATGAGCACAGATCCCCATAGCCACACTCCAGAATCAAGTGGTAAACCTTTACCAGAGAATGGAGGTGCAAATGGGAATGCCTGTGGTTTAAGAATGAGACCATTTGTGGGTCTGATGGTCAGGTCTCCACATACTTCTAGCCATATAGTTTATGTGGAAATATTGACAAAGCCAAGTAAAAGACACAATAGAAAGAAAGTGCGGGACCTAGCCATCCTTCTACCACAATACGCCACCCCATGGTTAACCTGGTTGCATGATGTGTTATGTAATATTGCGCCACCTCAAATAAGTTCATGAGGAAAGAGTATGGACTCTGTGGCTAAACACTCGTCCCTTTCTCAGATAATATAATTATTTCCTTGCCATATGCTATTGCATTAGCTATTCTAAAATAAAAGAAAACAAAAAATAAAAGTTTTCTTTGTTCTCAAAGAAAACATGAGACTAGACACCACACTATTGGAACATTTTTCATGTACAATGACTAGAGTTTTGGACCCACTTTGTGAGTGTTCCTTTTTCAGGTTGAGGCTCCCATCATACCAAAGTGCCGAGGGCCAGGCGACACGAGCAACTTTGATGACTACGAAGAGGAGGAGATCCGGATCTCAGACACAGAGAAGTGTGGGAAGGAGTTCTTGGAGTTTTAGAAGGACAAGAGTTCTCAAAGGGCTCTTACACATTGGGATTTTTTTTTCCTCCTTTACTTTGCACTCCTTCAAAGGTGAGAGTGAAGCTCCGACCATCATGTGTGTTTAGACTGTTTCACGTTTCTTCATTCCATGAGGTTGCGAGAGAGTCATGAGTGCCATGATCTCTGCGTGCAGTTTGCACCAAGCTATAGATGAAGTTCGGCACGAAACGCAGTTTCTCTTTTGGGCTGCAACACAAAGCACCAGACACACACTTAGTTTATTTGTTTCTTTTTCTTTTCTTTTTTTGGTTAGGTTTCTAGCATCATTTATTGTTATTGTTTTTTTCTTGTAATTTTTTTTTTTTTAACTGTAATGAATGAAGAGGCCACTTTTACTTGTGTTTGAGGAAATTATTACTATTAGTCTGTGATATTGCACTTTTTTAAGGATTGGTGCTGCTTGTTCTTGCCAGCAACATATTACATCAGTTACATGCTAATTTAGTTCTGAAGCTTTATGCTGTTCGTGACATATTCACTTCCCGCCTACGTAGCGTGAATGTGTGTGCTTGTGTATCACTGTGTGTGGGTGGTGTGTATGTGTGTGGTTAAAAAAGCCTCCTAAAAGAGTATTCTGAAAGATTATTAGTAGTAGTAGTATTATTAAACACAAATTCACAATAACAGCCAGAGCAGACTATAGAAAAATACATATTTTAATAATACATCCCTTTTGTCTTTTAATTTCCTGATGATGTAGCTAAGATGCTCATTAACTTTGTGAGACTGGTACGCCAGCTAGGCCTGTCACGATTATAAAACTCTGCATGACATTTAGCATCCAAATACTTACAGGTTACTACTTTCTTTTATCTTACTCTTACCATAAGACAAAACAGTAGTGTAGTCCAGTAGTCCTTCATGCTTTTAGCATAAAAGAATTTTTTTATCAACTCTCTTATCTACAAATAAATTCTACAGATTAAATATGCAGCTACCCATCAGTAAGACAACAATTTAAAATGTAAGGAAAATTCATCAGAAAAAAAAAATAGTTTGATTGATTTTTACCACAATCTAAAGGAGTCGAATCTGTTCTATATAAAAAATCTAAATCAGAAAAGGAAACTCTTTCCATTCATTATTTAACCTTGTTTTTTTATACGTGATAAAGTCACACACTAAATGATGTTACTTTCTTTGGTTTCTCAAACGTTTGCACTAGACTGTGCATTTATTAATACTGAACATTTTTCAAAATTATAAAAATTGCACAGCGAGACAAATTACAAATCATGAAATATGTAAAATTCTTATTGAAATATGTAAGAAGGTACGATAATTAAAAATACGAGAAATAACAAATAATGTACTGTTCTATGCTAACTTTTAACCTCTGCACATTTTTCCAAGAGTTAGTCTATTTACAATAAATGTTACAAGAGAAAACCGAGTCAAATATTTAAGGTTTAAACCCTTGGATTGAAAATATTGATAACGGCGCAGCAATCCGAGTAGATAAATAACAAGCTGATTAACTTTTGCATGCAGTAAATCTCTACATGATGGAACTGAAGTTATTTTATACCACAGCACTGTTGAATTCTTGTATCTGATTGTCAGCAGATTTAGTTTTTATTATTTATTTATTTTCTAGATCATCAGCTCTGCCTGTCGAATGTAATTCAGATCACATTTATAGTAATAATGCACTCGTTCTAATTTATTTCTATTTCTGTAGTAGCTACTTGTTCACGGAAACTTGGAACATGAAGGATGCACCACGTAATTAGTATGTGGTCTGTTAATAAACAGAGAAATAAAATGTGAAGTACAAATTATTTAACATAGAGACATAATCGTTAATATGGTGAAGGTTTTTGTAGGGATATGGTTAATAGTTTATTTGCAGAGTCTCAGGTGTTGGCGCTTTGTAACAGTCAGAGGTTTTCCTCCATGATATGAGTCTTCAGGATAAAGTACAGTATCATGACAAGCTGTTTTATTGTTTTTATGAGAGAGAGAGAGAGAGAGAGAGAGAGGGAGGGTACGATATGTATGATATGTCAGTCATGAATACTTAAATGCCAACAAATCATTATACTGCAAGAGGAAGAAAACATTATTTTAGAGGAAAATAATTAATTTTGCAGTTACAGGAAGTCAACGTTACTTGACTATGTCACTTTATTTTTTTCTGTAACATTCTATTTTTTGGGGGCAGTGGTGACTCAAGTGGTTAAGGCTCTGGGTTGTTGAGCAGAAAGTCGGGGTTAAAGCCCCAGCACTGCCAAGCTGCCACTCTTGGGTAATTGAGCAATGGCCTTAACCCTCCCTGCTCCAGAGGCGCTGTATCATAGCTGCCCCTGTGCTCTGACCCCAACCTCCAAAGTTGGGATATGCAAAGGAAAGTATTCCACTGTGCTGTAATTTATATATGTGTGCCGATAAGAAATGCTTTTAAGCTCCAATTTCATCTTCAGTAGGTTTATTCTGGTCAGCGGATCCGAATTAGGAATAAAGATGAGACAGCAGGTCATCACAGGACACACTTCTTTCAATCAGCTCGAATAATCTCATGATTAAGCCGTCATATTAATTGTGACAGGCCTAACAGCTGCTTGGAAAAGACACGCTTTTAATCTGTGACTCCACTTCCCCAGTTCACACTGTTACTCTTCCAGAATATCCTTGAATGTGTACTGTATTTCACCTCATGTTTTTCTTACCAGCTTACATTCCACAACTTTTTATTTTGTTCACTCAGTCACTAGGATTTTAGTATGGTCGTGGCATTTGCATTCAGCACAAAAAAAACACATTATTTCACTGACTGAACTGTGTTTATTAAGTTTATTTATCAAAATGTTAAAGATGACATAATGCTTATAAAGTTCTATTCATTGAACCCTTCTGACTGACATTTCTTTTAAAAGAAAAGAAGACTTCTGAAGAGTTCTTCAGAGTTCTTCAGTTTATAGTGGGAAAGTGTTTTATTTGATTTGAATGTTCAGCACTCCCAAAAACAATATTTAAAAAAAATGATTTAGTATTTCACCTGTCAGTGTGGGCTCTAGTATACAATGTCTATGTATTTAGTTCGTATGATAATTTGCACAATGTCATTTAGAAAGCGCGCCCTGTTCCCTCTGCATTACTAGCCTACATGTATTTTTAAGGGATGTGTCCACCTTTTCGCTGTAGCATATTTTATGTATTAAATGATATGCCACTGTAACAAATAAAGGAAACTGCTTTGTATTTCAGTGTTTTTACTTTATAAACCTGCCTGTCCAGTATGCATTGCAGAAATATGTATAGGTTCATTCATTCAATTTCAGTAAGAGCTTTATCTTGCTCAGTGTCATACTGGATCTCAAGAGAAAGTGGGAACATGCCCTGGATTGGACACCAGTCTGTCGCAGGGCACCATGCATACACACACAAACACCTGCATTGACACACTAATACACACCTAAAGGTGCCATGTTTTTGGGATTTAGAACAAAACCAGAGAATGTTGATGAAACCCATGCAGGCAGAGATAACACAGAAAACTCCACACTTCGGATCAAACTGGACACACTGGAACTGAGAGGCAGCATGTGTGGATGTTTCTTTTTTGTTTAATTGGCTAATCTACTGCACAGAATGATTTAAAGCAGTCTTGAAAGCTTATTTCTAAGGGTTAGACTAATATTAAAGTGCAAGTGGAGTGAAAATTGAGCCATATGCCGTTTCTACCTCCATTTCTGAAAGTGTTTAAATAATAATAATTATTATTTATTATAATAAATTTTTATACTCCAGTATGCTGAATGTATTGTCTTCAGGCTGTGAAGTAACACAGGTACACATTCATATATTAAATGGATTTAATTAAGCATTTAACAAAGCTGGTGAAGCTTTCTGTATGGAAAAATATATAAAATATTTTGGGAGGAGTCTCCGGTGCCAGTAAGATTTCTGCCATGGGAAAAGCTTCAGGACAGAGGACTTTTCGCTTTCACTTTATCTGGTAACATTAAATTTAAGCTGGATTCAAGGGAAGAATATATTAAGATGAAAAAGGGAGAAGAGAGGATTGATATAACGTAATTGATTGCAGCACTGTATTTGTGGAGGTTTTAAACGTAACAAAAAAAAAAAGAACAAAGTGTTCACTGATAAAATAAAATTGTAATTATTTGCAATTTGATGCGGTATATGAGAAATACAACACTTCAGAACCTCGGCCCTGACAGTAATGCTGGCTGTAGATCCTATCGCAGGTGTATTTTATGTGCTTGTTGTAAAACACTATTATTGCTTTAGTGACAGTAATGTCAAGTCAAGAAGCTTTTATTGTCATTTCAACCATATATTGCTTACGCAGTACACAGTGAAATGAGACAACGTTTCTCCAGGACTATGGTGCTACATAGGACAACACAAACTTAGGACTTAACTATAGGTTAGTCCTAGCTACATAAAGTGTATCTGTGCAACCTAGTGCAGACAGATTGAGGCAGAAGACGAAAGACAGTGCAGACAAACAGGACAAAACACAAAAGAAAATACACATAATCAGCGCCGACTAGTGAACCTACTGAATGTTCTTTTGGTGCATGTGCAAAATATAAGACTCTGGAATAAGTAACAGGTTTCTTTGTTACCTGTTTTATTTATTTATTGTGTTTGTGTCTACTTACTATGAGGACAAAGACAAGAGACAAGTGATGGAATGACTGTTTATTATAAGATACGTGATAACAGAACCTAACGTGTCTTCCACAACATTAAATGTAATTAGAAATCGATAGAAAAACATTACATAGTTATTAACTGATTAAACAATTGTAATATTTGGCAAATCATCTAACATTCAAGCTTTATTCCTGGACAACCTTTTTTTTTTTTTTTTTTTACCAAATATTAATGTTATATTTCTCAAATAAGTTGCAGGTCTTTACAGCTTTACAATTTTAATATTTCCTCTACTATTAGCAGGAAGTTAACAGGAAGTGCTGTTAATTGGCTCTTTAATTGGAGTAAAGTGTATGTAAGAAACAGTGAGCTCATTAATATGCTTAAGAAGTGGCTTAGCTCCGAACCAGGATTAGGAACCGGTGCATTAACGACTTTTACTCAAAAAAGGCACACCTTTTAAGGACTTGTATAGATTTTTCCGCCTTTGTATTAAGAGTCATGTTTAATAGATGGATTTATGTAGAGAACAACATGACCCACAATGCTTTGCGTCAGCACCAGCCGTACGCGTCCGATTGGCTGGATGGCTCGTGTGCGTCGAAGGATTTTGCCGGAAGTTAAAATGGGTTTGTGTCAAATTTAGCAGAGCTGCAAGAGGCAACATCACTATCCTATTGATCTGTTCGTGATAGTCTTTTCAACAAAAAAAGGTGTGTTTTTCTGTCTTTCGTGTTCTCTGTTTATTGAGTGTGTGTGTGAATCTGTGTGTTTAAATAAAGACAGAAATATAGTCGTGCAGTAACGTGAGCTCCAGTTTAATTAACGTTTGGTGTTTTTACTATTGTAGCGAATCAGCCTGTAATAAAGCGACTGAAGCTAGCGTGCTAACGTTATTCAGGCTTTCCTAGCTGGCTAGTGGGCATTTTCACCATATTATTTTTTTATTGTTTTTTGTTTTAATTTTCTCTCTTGCTGTTTTGTATAGTGTTTAACAGGAATAAAAAGTTGTTTTGCTTAGCACGTGGGCTTTCTTGTGAAACTCCGAAGTCATCTATTTATATTATTACTTTTGCTAAGCTAACTACAACTCGGTATCGTATTAGTGAGTCATGAGAGATTGATCCATCTTATCACCCTTACTGGGCGATACCACTGATTTTCCTTTTTATTTAATACCTCCTATTAACACGATCAAGTCATCCTGTGCATTTTTTTCCGATTTTTACATTAAGAATTTGACATATGGGTGTCAAGTTATATAATTATATGAGAAAATTCAAGACGGTCCTCTATTGGAGTTATATTTAATCAAATTACGGAGAAAAAAGTTCCTAAAGTCAGTGGATATTGTGGAGATTTTCAGTATACTGAAATGAAATCATGTTATAAAGAAATAAATGAATGAAAAGACGAGAGCTGCTTATATTGCCAGGATTTTTTGTTTTAAATGTATGCAAAGTTGTGTATTTCAATAGAAATATATGCACTTTCCTGATTGAGACTGTGCAAATAACGATCAGGAGAATTAGAATCCAAATCATTACTGAGATAATCCTGAACAAAAATTAAAGTTAAGAATGACAGCTGATATTGTGTGTAAATGTAATAAGGCTGTAAATGATATTGATGATTCAATTTGTGGCGTATATTTCTCTTTATTATTATTTTGTCTACGTTTTATGATATTTGTGTTTATTTGTGCTCCAGTTTCTTTCAGCCTTATCACTTGGAAAGCAAGCGCTCTCTCGCTCTCTCTCACACACACACACACACACACACACACACACACACACACACTCATGTCTGTATTTCCTACCTTTTTTAAAAAAAATTGAAGATTTTGATTTTGATTTTATTGGCATTTACTTATTGACGACTGGCATGTTGTACTTTCTTATTAACATGTAATATTTTAGACTATCAGCAAAATGAGTTTCTGATGATTTGCATCATACGGCAACTATGAACAGTTGTTCCATCACCAAGCCCCCCCCTTTTCTCTTTCTCACTCTCTCTTTCTCTCTCATGTATGTACTTCCTTTTTTTTTAATTCAAAGATGGTTTTGTGTCTTTCTTTTAGGGTCACATCTTAAGAGGAAACAGGATTGAAAGTGTTAATTCTTTACTCTTAATCTGCCCATCTTCACACCATCATCAATGCTGATTGATTAGGATGGTGTCTGCTGATGTTCAAGAGTTCAAACTTTTATGCAGTATTGCTGATATTTTGGATTATGTCTGTTCTCTCTAGCATAGACCATGAATGGACTACATGAGCCACGTTACTGGGCAAAATATGTTAGAAAAGAGAAAATTAGAGATACATTTTGGAAAGTGATGTTAGTTTTGGTTAGGATTGATTTGGTACATGATCCTGCTCTTCTCCTGAACAGCTGTGAATCAGGGCTAACATGTGGCTCCTCCTCCCAGGCACATGCTTCCAGGCAAACATTTTTTTGAACAACTGATCATGTAGCATCAGGGAGGAGGCCTTAAGCACTATCCTTCACCTGCTCCTGCATGAATGAGCTCACAGGCGGTGATGATGGGCAGGTTTTCCCGTGATTGATAAGGGGTTTTTTTTGCTCTTTTGGATTTCCGGCCCCGTGTGTTTGTGACATCATCACGCTTTAAAATCGAATGATGCAATAAACTCTCTCCATGTTGCCATTGTCAGGATTTCAGGCTGTTGTCAACCCTGGAACTGATGTTCAGATCACTTATCTTAGCTTTTCCTCTAATACGTCTTATTCTTAGCTCACGTCCAGTAGTTTTACACTCTTTCAGGTAAGAGAAATTTTTCCACAACACACTCACCCCCTTTACTGTCTGTTTTGAAGGTTGTGTCATCATAGCGTCCTATCCTGAAGAAGCTCGACAGCCGTGAATGTGGTCAAAACAATGGCTCTGAGCGTACCATGAGGTTTGAGCTTTGGACATCAAATGACGGATTGCGTTCAACTTTGACATCCAGGTACCTGTTCACATTCATGCCATGGTCACATTTATTTAATGAGTTTGTTTAAAAATGCTTTTCACCTTGTACGCTGTTCAATGGACACACCATTATTCTTAATAAATATGCCAATGTAATATAGGTTTTATTCTGATTCATCGGAGCATTTTGTATTGAATAAACAGGAAGGTTTATTATGCTGTAGACAAAAAGACTTATGATGCTTATAATAAAAACACATTTTCAACACACTCATGCTACATTCAAACAAAGTGACTAGCAGCAAAAAAAAAGTGACCAGAGATCATTCACATTCAGTTCAAGTCACCAATTTTCTGTAGCTTGAGCAACAGCGAACATTGGAGGCTAGTTGAGGTGTGTCCAACAACCTGACCAAGCTGAGAAAACTTTATTCAAATATGGAACAACTTGATGTGGCGATTAATAATAGGGGTGAGCGCACGTCATCTGTGGGACAGAGCACACACTGGTGTATTGGACACACTGGTACTGTCTGACTTCATACCAGTTGAATTGTCAAATGTGATTGATTCAATTAAAATGGACGATTGGTTAATCGATTAATAAACTTTAACCTGATGTAATACTTTATTAGATTTGCATGCTCTAATACTAATAATAAACACATTTTTAAATGTTTTATGTAAGAGCAGCTGGTGAGAATGGACTGTTTATAGTTGTAAAATTGTAAATATAGTTGTAAATTTGTAAAAAGTGATTACATGAACAAATTTGTCTCATGGATGTTCTATGTTATTGAATGCGTCTATATGTGTTAAAGACGT
>JAOTRN010000003.1:15955979-15967742 GCA_028566695.1 Bagroides melapterus | reverse complement strand
ATGAATGGTAAGGGACTACTCCAGTTAAATACTTTATCTACCCAATTGGTAGCCTATACATGGTTACTATGGATAATTTCAATGTCCCTATACTGAAAATTCAACTCACATCTCTTAATGGGAATCTAGGGCCGAGTGCTGAATTACTTTCAGGTGAGAGAAAAATACGACACATACTTGAAAACCAACACAACCGTCCCCATTTCGGAATCACGTCTATATGCACTGCCAACTTCTGATTACCAGTTTTAACTAAGTAGCTAACAATGATGCTAGTTAATACCATTTAAGTGAATGTTTCATTAATCAAGGCAGAAAGTATTCACCATCACTTGGCATTAGCATTACTAATACTTCTCCATCCACAATTTTGATGTAGCGGTTTTGACACTATATATATTTTAAGGTAAATTACATTGTGTGTGATGTAATAAATGGTGCTAAGGGAACTCAGAATAAATAACAATAACACTAGGATATATTTAACATGTGACTGATTTTTTTTTTTTTTTTTTTGCAGGAATAGTAACAAAGAGGTTTTCAACCATGAAACACAGTGCACTATTATTATAGTATAATAGTATTTTAAAGAAATGATCAACTGTAATTTGATTTATACATCTGAACATTTCTTTACCTTAACTTAAATGTTGCTTCATTGTATGCACATGCTCAAAATACTGGCTATGCATACTACAAATACAGGATTAGTCCAAAATATCAAAATTCAGACTGGCTGGTTGGCAGACTTCAGTGCATTAACCAAATTGAATATTTTACAAATATCCACTGAAAAGTGTAAATAACGTTATGGTCTAGGAATGTACTCTTCATTCTTGGGCACTTTGGGTAATTTTCTGTTAAATACCACGATTTCACAATTTATCTACAAACCGAAATATAAAAATGGCATCCAGCACAAATTATGAGGAGACATTATGAACACGTCATGTAAAAGATGTGATTCGCATTAATATTTCCCTTTTATTATATCTGGGTCGTCTGTTCTTTTCACAGTACCGGAAAAATAATGATGGTTATCACAGATGCAGTGAATAAATTAGGCTGAAAAAATATGCATTTAAGAAAAATGCATGAAATTATTTGTGTATGAAAAACTGAACAGAAACAAGCTGTTTGCTCAATTTGAGTTTGAGTTTGAAATGGAATTGTGGGTATTGTGGGTAGCACTTATGCCTCCTACCTTTGTCTAATTTGCCAAAAATGTGCTTTGGAAGCTCTGGTGAAGACTCCACGTTGGGAGGGTAAACATATAATGCACGACTATGAGGCCCGTTTGAATCTCTGAGTTCTACTGAATCTTTGCAGACATTTAGTATATTTCTTCTGAAGTCCTGCACTTCGGGATCCTTCACTAGATCAAACTCGCATACAGGCATACCAATTGCAAAACCTGAAACACAACAAGTGGAACATTCAAGAGCATTTTAATATGGGTTAGTGAGTATCTAAACAGAGGGTAAGGGTAATGTGAAACGAGTGGGCAGTAGAGTCAAAACACAAACATTTGCTGTGTCTGTGAACTGTGCAATGGTTTCCATTTTGGCCCTTTCAATATTTTGCAGGTATTACAATAAAAACCCAAAACATTTCACATATAACAAATGCATTATATTTCTTTATAGATGAGAATTTTATGTTTGTATTTGAAATGTTTACACTGTTGTATGGGTGTGTTATTTCAGAGTATTTCTTTAGATGTTATTAAAGCATTTTTCATATTTGCTGACCAGCTAAACATCAATGGCTGGAGATCTGTTTGATATGAGATAAGAGAGAACCACTTTTACTGAGAAATCACACACACAATTTTTAGCAAATCAACAGGCTTGCGAGAATACATGTGAATTCACGCTATTCAATAACTTACAGTGCGTATCTGTGCTATATGTAAAGTAAAACGTTGCTGACAACTCAACATTTTCATTCTTAAGATTGAAACCTGTGTATAACAAATTATTACCTAGAAGAAAGAAAGAAAAAATTCCTACCAATTTCCCGGTTGAGAATTTTCTCTTCTCTGTTGCCTACAGGTTCGATGACTTTTAAAAAAGGCTGGAAGAGCCTGAGATCACAGAGTCTTCTGGTCTCATCGTAAAACTCTTCCCGCTCTGCTTCCTGTGTAACACTGACGAAGATGTACGAGGCTTCCTCTTGCAACAGGTGATGGAGTGGGAACTTTCGTGCTTCCTTAAACAGTTCATGTTTGATGGTGACAAGTGTGGCCTCACGGAGGCACTCCAGGGTCAGGATCATGCCATTCGGCAGCAGACAGTCCACTAAAATCCTTGGCGGCATCAAATGGATGCCCCATAATTCTCCAGACGATGGCCTTGGAGGCATGTTCTCTAGTTCTCACAATTGTCCAATCTCAATTAATATACTTTAAATTATTCAACTTCTTTATCCCCTAAGGAGAGAAACAATATGTATGCATTATTAATTGTACTTGTTTCATACACTTCATGGATTTTTTTACAACATTATAAAACATAAGGGTCTTTGCTGACTTGCAGAAATACAAAATAAACTTCGGGGACATAAAGAAAAAAATGTTATATAATAAAATAGACACTAACCAAGAGGAAATACTAGATGCCAGAGGCAGTGTATTTATCACTGACACAGGGAAACCAGATAAATGATAAACGATAGTCAAGAAAGTTCATGTTAAACACACACATCTACTATGTCTTCATGAAAAATGGCACCATAATAACTATTTATCCAAAAGAGAAAAAATGGTGAAAAACATGTTCTAGCTAGTGCTTAATGATTTTCACAATTAATGTGGTAAGAAATGTTAATGTTTAAATGAATAAATGTTTTAAGATGATTTTCAAAACGTTCTAATCAAGATTACACATGTTCACATATACACAAAAGAAAAACACAGGTCTCTTAACCACTGTGATGAGCTTTAAAAACAAAACAAAACAAAAAAAAACTACAAACTACTACTTTTGTTACATGGAATTGGTACAGGTTTGAAAGGTCAGATGAATAATTAAGTCATTTTTGGATTATGAATGTTTGACAGTTGATGTCTGTACGTTTGTGTTTTGTTATCAACTAGTTAGGCAGCTAAAGCAGATAAGTGATCTATATTATCTTTCTGAAACAGCAAACTCTATAGTTAATGGTGTAGATTTAAGAAATAATATGCCTACAAATAATATGAATTGATCAATCCAAAGCTAATAAGCTATAAACCATAAAACTCATTTAAAATAAAGAAGTTTTACTAAAGTAAATTTCTGATCCTGTGTGCAAGAAAGCAGATTTGATGTCACTTTGTAAACTGGGAAGGAACTAGGATTGGAGAATACCACCCCATTTTGAGCAACATGTTTTTTTTAATAACTATTCAGAAAGCAGAGCTCAGTAAATTGTTTTTAAATATCCATGCTTTAAATATTCTTTATTAAAATGCACCATAATTTACACTATTTACTCTTGACACTGCAGCATTATTTATGCACATCTACATTTTCCAAAAAAGAAATACTTAAAATTTATTTATAACTGCATTGATACAATTTATTTATAATTGCATTATGTAAGAAAAAAGAAATCAATCAAGTATCGTTCAAAAAAAAATCTAGCTGCTTTTTTCTTTTGCAATATTGCCCAGCCCAAGTCCTAAACAAGATGCCCAAGAACTGAAGTCTGACCTAGCCAGACCAAAGACAGCAAGTTCTTAACATAAACCACACCCGTAGCCTAAGAACATACTGACTCAACCCAACCATCCTTAATCAGCAAACAAACGTCACATTTCTACAGAATTTCATTGAACAAAACTGAAACAGAAGACACAGTCTTTATTATTGCCACACATTACATTACAGCAGAATGTAATTTTTTTCTTTGCATATCCCAGCTTTGGAAGCTGGGGTCAGATTGCAGGGGCAGTTATGATACAGTGCCCATGGAACAGAAAGGCTTAAGGGCTTTGCCCAAGGGTCCAACAGTGGCAGCTTGGCAGTGCTGGGGCTTGAACCCCAACCTTCTGATCAACAAACCAGAACCTTAATAAACTATCAAATATAGCCTATATTTAACATTGATACTACCCACTTTACCATAGTAGTCTATTTCTTTTCATAATATTTGCCACAAGTCATCCTTTGTAGCATACTCAAGCCTAAAAATTTTGAACTTGACTCAACCACAACAAAGACCAGAGAAACAGAGAATCAGACAAACACTTGAGAAATTGTCCTTGAACTTCACATGAACCATCAGGTTCAGTAAAACATCTCAAAGTGTGCTGAGAACTTATGATTATGCAACCCACTATTTATTGAAGAAAACAGGGCATAACAACGGTAGATTCAGAAACAGCAAAGCCTTCCCCACTTATAAATGAGTCATCACTTCCTGGTCATAGTCTTAGTGGATACCTCACAGAGTGCTGTCTCAATAACAAAACAATGTGTCATCCAACAGCTTACAGGAAGAAGGTACTATGTGACTCACTCTGCAATTAAAAGAATGTAACAGTCAGTGATACGGAAGATATTGCCCCTCAGCATGGAGCCAAGAATATTTGGCACTTCACAGTGAAAAGATGGAGACTTGTTTTCCCCCCTGTAATGACATCAGCCAATTAGTCTGGCCAAAACAAGTGTATCTACGAGCGTGATAAACCACTGTATAAGCAAAAGGCACATTATGCTTAGAGACGTAATACATCTCTATAATACATCACTCAGTGTTACGCTACACTAATTTCGAGGCAACCATTTGTTTGTAACTTAGATAAGCAACAATGGGAAGCAGTGCATATTGGTTCTATGTAATGGAATTAAAAGTGCATTACAATGACAGTAAATGATCCTTACCATAAAGCAGTTTCAGGGTAAACTGAAAACAGCTATCCTCATGTTGGGAACATCAGGGGAGTTGGTCTCCTAATAATTTACTCCTCCGGTGCAAGTGCAGCATTCTGTAACGGGAAACAAATACCTTCGCAATAAACACGCATCCTTTAAATAAACGCTAGACAGAAGTTTTTCTCACGCTGCGTTCTAATTTAAAACTACTACTAAAAACAAAGACACTACCATAAACACAGAGAAAGAAAACAACCATGAAGTACGACGGTCGCCGACAAAAAAAAGCCAAAACAATAATCGCTCGCTGTTCTCGAGAGCCGACAGTTTACTTTCAACATTTACGAAAACTATAAGCTAACGGAATTAGCTCTCTGGCCACTCAAGTATTACGACTACCAGCTATTAAAAAGCGTTTTATAACCTTTTATAAATGTTTTACTAGTACCTCTTTCACTGGGATCTATCATACCATCTAGCTAAACGAAATTAGCTAAGCGAGCCGGCTGGCTAATTAAAATCCCGCACAAGGAAAAGACTGAAAGGTGCTATGTCCATTAAACATTACCGATGTTCATATTTGTCCGTGTAGTACTTGTTTTTCGTCCTCTCTATATCATGTTCATTGAGACGAACATATGCAAACCACCCTAAATAGCTGGGTTAGCTAGGTAAATAGCTAAACCCGACGCCCAAGCTCGAACCTTAGCGAAGAAAGCTAGTACGCTAATTAGAATGGGAGTGTCCTAGCGAAATACTAAATACGGTTAAAATTAACAAAATCTTAACTGCGATATGTGTAAACACTGACTAGATTAGATAGCGAACCCAATGGTCAATTTATAATAGTATTTTTTCAACGTCAGTATTACTGTCACATATTTTATTTGCTGTCGATAAACGCGGTAGCAAAAGCATAATGCAGCCCGTTGGCTTACCACAGGCACCAATTAGCCACCAGGCTAACCAACAAACTAGTCAAATGTTCCCGATTCTTATAACTTCGTTAACAATTTTGAAACTGCTAAATGCTCACTGGTCCAAATATTTGCTCGTTGCTTAAGCCTGACACTAGCTTATGGCTAAATAAACAATCCTGGTTCAAGAGTTGTGAGCTAACGGCTATGAAAGAGATAAGACACCCTTTCTGTTGAGTAATCCACGCTCGGTGTTCCCTCCTCCGGTCTGAGACACAACTCCAACACGCAGTCGCTGCTCGGGCCTACCCGGCCCGGCCCGATAGGCGCAGGCTCTCCATAGCAACGATAGACAGCTAATCTCGTTTGTCTTCTTAAAACACAAACCGCGCATTACTGTACACGAACGAAGTACATGATCTCCGCTACATAGTCGTTTAATCCAGGAGTAAAGAAACAGCTGTCATGGATATCACGTAGAGGTTACTTCATGTGAATAAACATGAGAAACGATTAAGAGCAGCGTAGTAGGTCGCTTGATGGAGACGCTAAACGCGGTGGTGGGAGCGAAGAGATGTGCTGTTGTGTGTGTCGCGAGTTGTGATAGGTTTAGCGTGAATGTTTGGATTTCACCGGAAACTTCAGTGAACTCTGCTGGGGAAAGATAACACGACCACAACAGTGATGTAATGCAACATAATTAAAATGACACGTGAGCTATACACTATGATTAAATCCACTGTTTATAGCAATATAAATAAATACAAGAGGAGTGAAAAGTAAAACCAGATTTCAGTGGTCTTGTGTGTTGACATTCTTCCATTTCAATCTATTACCAGGCAACATCAGTTGTTAGAAAAAATCAATTTGTTTGTTACTAGAAAAAAGAAAACTTATATTCGATATGAGAAATTCTCATTGATTAGAGTTCATGTATTCATATAATAATAAAATAATAATAATAATAATAATAATAAGAAGAATGTGTAACTTTCCGTAAGTAAGAATAATTTGTTTGTTTAGTTGACTCATTATAATCGTAATTACTGTCTTACACTGAAGTAATGACAGAATTGTTAATCACATTTTTGACTCCTTTTCTCCATAGGAAATGGACTGTACCATTCCAAACACGGGGAGGGCCGTGGTGAACATTACACTGAATTCCAAACTAAGTGTTGTGCTTTTGGACATATGTTAAAGTTCGCCATTCAAAATTATATATCGCTATATAAATGTAGTGCAATAGGATCGGCAATGTTTTCCTAACACTTCCTTTCATTCCCGTTTTGTCAATCCTCCTCCCTCTTTCCTAGAGGCTCAAGGCCCGGGTTGCTGGAAGAAGTTCGGCAGCGAGCTTTGAAGGATGCGACGAAGATGGCGATGAACGGAAGGAAAGAAGATGCGTTATATGAGAATGCGGACTACTGCGATGTATATAACCTCCAGCATGTACCTTATGGAAACAGCAGCGGGTATTTCGCTCGGCTACAAGGTACAGTAGTCTATAACGAATGCTCCTTATTTATTGGGTGACTAATGCGCTGCTGCGCTTAAATCTTTGATGCACTGCATCAATTAAAGGTGCAGCACTGAAAATGCGAGATTTTCTCAGAAGTTTTTTCTTCTTATTGAGACTGCTCTCCTTTAGCATGTCATGTAAACGAAAATAACTTTCATTATTATACCGCATAGAGGCTGTAACTGCAGTTACTGCAATGGTCTGATGTTGCTTATCACAGACTATTTAATTGCATAGGCTATACCTGCAGGAATAACACGATGTTATTCTCCTTCCGTGTATTCTTCTCATGTTTGGCCTATTTGAACTAAACTCGTCCTTCAATAAACCAAATAGTGTGTGTCTTCAGTACAGATCATCTAAACACTGCTCCCAGAATGCAAAACTGACCTCAGGTATAATCACAATATGCCATTTTCACCACACCATTCAATCCTATTTAGCAGAACATGGTGAATATTGTATATCGTCACTAAAATGAACAGGATCGTATTCCTATTTACATTGCAATCATAGCTTAATAGCATGACCAAGCCTTTTGTCAAATATATAAATAAGATGGCTAAAAATATGTAATATTTCCAAAGTGCAATAAAAGGGTAAAGAGGGTTTGTTACCCATGCACATGATTTGGACAGAATTCCTGTCTGATCTGATTTTGCTTTAGGATCAAAGTTACCCTCACAACAAGTTACACATTTTATATTCTGCTTCTGAGATCATTTCTAGTATGGCAGAGTAAAATAATACATTCAGTTTTTATTCCCATAGATTTAGATCTAGATCATGCTGCTTTATTTGTCTTTATGAACATTGTTCCTAACAGCCACAGCAGAATTTCTGAATGGATGGAATCCTGAAGAGTCAGAGCAAAATGTCTCAATGGATGGGATCTGTTTGTGTTGCTGGTTGTTGTCCGAAACACAAACTGGAAACAAATATCTTTCAAATGTTCTGTAAGACAAGCTCCAGTGTCAGGTGCTTTCTACCTTTACCTTCTCATGTACTCATTGCCCCTTGCATTATAGATGCCTAAGGGTACGGCCTTTCACTGAATTAAAGATTTTTCACCACCTCCCTTATTAGTGTTGTTGCAGCTGCAGTTCATTTCTGCAAACTGGCTTGCTACAATCTGGAAAAAGTAGCATATGACCTTGGACCATGGGAACATATTTCCTCCTTGGGCCTGTTTCGGGGTTTGTATTCTCTGATGACTAAGAGATATCATGTTTGGCCTCTGACACTGCAGCATAGAAGAACAGGAATCACTACAGCATAGTACCTCTTGTTCCTGTTAGCAGAAAGCTTAAATCAATACCATGAATGGTCTTCCAAAGTCTTGGTAATTCAGAATCTTATGGGGATTTCAGTTGACCAGATCGAGTGTCTTTTTCTTTTCAATTTTAATACTTTGGATGTATTTTCTCCTGAGATCAAGCTCTTTTGGAAAGGACACATTCTCCATCCATTGGACTAGAAGCAAATAGTGCTTTACACTCTGGTGCTATTTTAGTCTACTCAATCATTGTTGTCAGGAGTCCACTGGGACTGATACAGTTGATACACGGGGCAACAACAGCGTAGCAGCTGACCCTATACCCTTCACCCCCTCTCTCCCCAAACATATGACCATATATTGTGGAACAGCATGGATTACAACCAGAGACAGAAATACTGCATGAAGCAAGCATGACTAGCTATGGTAATATCTGCAAGGAGAGAAGCAGAAACATTCACAGTTACTACAGGGCTGAATATGGAAGACTTATTTCTCACCGAAGTGTCTGGGCTGTTGCAGTTTAGTATTCATTTGCAGGCACGGCTCATTTTCTGTACTCGGTTACATACAGCAGACCTGAGAGTGAGACTAAGAGTATTTACTGTTGTCATATAATATTATGAATAACAAGAAATACTGAAAAGTTACTTCAGACCTATTTAATTATAAGAATGCCTTAAAACTGAGAAACAGAAAAAAACTAAGACAAATATTCTTATGAAACTGAAATATATTAAAATATGTCAGAAGGTTTTCCACCCTCAACAACAAGAACAAAGGTGCATAATTGTGTACACTCCCATGCGAATACTTTGTTGAAGCAGTTTTTGGTTTTAGTACACTACTCTGTTGTCTTGGGTTAGTCTTTCAGCACACACAGCTTTACTTGGAAATATTTCCTAAATGTTTCTTGCAGAAACATTCTTGATCCAGCAAACTGTACAGGCATCTCCAGTGTACAGTCAGAGTCAGGTCACCTACAAATTTTTATTTGGATTCAGTTCTGGGCTCCAGTTCTGGCTGGAGAAACAGCCCTAAAGCTGATGCTGCCACCACCATGCTGCACCATGGGTCTGGTGTTCTATTGACACCAAACATCCATTTTGGAATTATTATACCTTTTGCAATTGTACAAGTTTAAAAATATGAGAGATTGTAATAACATGCAGAGTAATCGGTACATTTCCGATATTCCTGCAGCTCCTTTAATATTGCCATAAATTTCTTGGCAAGATTTTGTTGTGTCCTTTTATACAATTTGAGGGGACATCATGATCTTGGTGATGCCACTGTGGTGCTTCATTTTCTGTATTTCCTGATAGTGACATTTACTGTGTTTGATACTAAAGTTGTTTGGGAAATTATTCAATATCTCTCTCCAGTCAGCAATCTTCTTAATTGTTTCATTGTTTTTTAAATTGATGGCAGATTTTTCTTTACGTCATGAAAAGCTGCCGTTTTCTCCAGGTTATGAAGACTTTTTATATCCATTGTGTATATATATATATCTATATCTTAGACATGGGCTCTCGAGTTTGCATATCAAGTCCGAGTCACGTTAAGTCGCCTAAAAATAGAATTTAGACTTGACTTGCAGCTTCATGACACACCTGAAAACAGTCAGACAGGTTTGATTAGTTAGTGATGTTACTAATGTTAACAAGACAGCCCTCTGTTCAAATATTAGCATTTACCATGGCATATTTATGGCATGCTTATCAAGTCAGTTGATCTAATTAATACTTAGATAACTAGAACTAGATCTACTGTTCATTACTGTAAGGCTAGTTGTGCAGTTCATTTCACAGTTTTTTGTGTTAGAATTAGTAAGCATTAGTTTTATTATTCACTGTTATTCTTTTTGTTATTTTTGTTTAGAGACAAGGACTTGTAGAAGAATTCAACACCAAATAGGGATTAATTTACTTTTATGTGTGTAAAACTGTGTAAAATTCGAACAAAGTCTCAATTAGCATTATGAAAAGACAATATGAAAAGAAGATTTATAAAAAAAATTTTCATAAAATATAATTGAAACTTGACTTAAAGTTGGTCACTGGTAGCTCAGTGGTACTGTATCTCAGGCTTAGTAGTAACGTGAATGCCAAATGCCATAAATGTAAAGTTTAAATATGCTCTTCATGTAGTTTTTGTAGACTTAAGACTTGCACTAAAGACTTTTCCTGGTTTGATCCTGAGCTACTTTTATGGTCTAGGTGAGTTTCTCCCTGTGTTCATGTGAATACTGCAGTTTCTAACTGCAAAAGAACAAACAATAATTTGTGTGTGTGTGTGTGTGCTGTGACCTGTGCCTTGTGCCTTGTGCCTAATCATCCTAGAATTATTTTACCAGGATAAAGTGGTGTATGAATGCATGAATGACAGAATGACCAGTTTCTACCATTGACACCATCTGGACTGATTCATACCTTTCAGGTCCAGAATGTGTTCTGAAACCTCCTCTGACCCTGATGGGTCAGCAGCAGCCTGAGCCCTTCCAGCCCATATCTCCTGCCCAAACACTTGGCCCTGCACCTGTTTTGATGCCACCAGACCCTCTTGCTTTCCCCCTTTGCAGTCCGCTCTCTGCCAAACCACCCCCTCACCTCCAGTTGTTTCCAAACCCTGCCATTACAGCACCCCTTGGTTCCATCCCCATACCAACTGAGAACGAGTTCCAGGCAACCGGCAGCGATCAGGACACAGCACTAGAGGAGCTGTGTAGACCTCTCTACTGCAAACTGTGCAACGTCACACTTAACTCTCCCCAGCAGGCACAGGCCCATTATCAGGTAAAAATCACATAATGATATGGCTGAAATAATAGTGAAATATATAGCAGTGCAGAAAAAATCCTTAATCATAATTTCTAGTCTTCAAATGATGTTCACTAAGGGATTGTTAGGGCTATTTGGCATTGAACTCCATATCCCATAACATCATGCAGCTTACAAACATGGCTGCCATGGACTTCTTTTTGGTTTTTATGTTTGCTTCTTGTTTTCTGGTTCCATGATTATAGTCATTGTCTATTTCAAGCTGATTTGCCTGTTCAAAGGATTTTACTTGTCGATTTTGCTCCTTTAATAAAGGACTTACCCATACATACACATATATATATATATACAGTACTGTGCAAAAGTCTTAGGCACCATATTATCTGTAGTACAAATTTTGTTATATAAG
>JAOTRN010000003.1:15939532-15950852 GCA_028566695.1 Bagroides melapterus | reverse complement strand
GAAATATACTGTCAAGATGCTGCATTTTGTACACTCAGCTGCTGGAAAATATCCACAGTTTTAATTGCACATTGATCATGTGCTGTCACTCTGTAAGCCTTCGTTCAGTGAAACCAGCGCGATAGTAATCAGAGCCAATCTCGCGTTGCTTCTCCCTCATTGCAGGCGTCCTTTATCGGCCCCAGCAGGGTCATCTTGGCCACAGAGAATGACTACTGCAAGCTGTGTGATGCCTCCTTCAGCTCCCCTGCTGTAGCCCATGCTCATTATCAGGGCAAGAACCATGCTAAACGGGTACGGATTGCTGAGGCCCAGAACAACGCCAGCTCCTTGTGAGTCTCCTCATGCCACTGAACAAAAAAAAAGCAAATTATTAAAAGCATTATTATTATTATTATTATTATTATTATTATTATTATTATTATTATTTATCTAGCACCTTTATGACATTTAACCCATAATGTACATTGAGTTAAAGCTATCTGGTCACTGGTTTCATTCTCAGGTTACTCTTTATGCAAAATTTCACACCCACCCCTTCAAAACCATACTATTAGTACTGGTTACTCTAAAGTGCTCCTAGGCGTGAATGAGTGTGTGGAAGTGTGTATGGTATGCTGGACTGAGTGACTCCCTTTCACAGTGTATTCCTAGCTCACTGATGAGAATCAGAAGCAGATCAGAAGCAGTTACTGAACAACAAAACTTTTAATATGATCAAATTCTGAGTCAGGCCAGAAGGGCATCTTTAGCCCATCTTTCTAAAGTGAAGCTGAAGTGATAGATAATGTTTATACCTATCGAGAAGATTTGCATAGCAGATTCCTCTTTTCCGTTTGGCTTTATCTTCTGCCTGGTGTTGCCCTGATAACTGGGGAGTTCGTTGAAATGTATGAGTGGCTGGAGTGGGATAAGTCAGATAACTAGCACAGGACACTGTGTCCTGCTTTACTGTTTGAACATTTGATCAGCACAGTGAGCCTAGACTAGTTTGGACATCGCCATGTCTTCCTATAAACAAAATAAAGAACTGTCAGTTTAGTTGTGTATTGCCAAGGTTCAAGGCTCTTGAAGCAATCTCACTTCATGAAACATCATAAAGTTAGCTCAAGTATTATGCTCTCACGCTTTGATTAATGATCATGTGTTTGCAGGGATGCAGCAGACCTCACCCAGAAGCGTTCCAGGAAAGAGGGGAATGAGTACAAAGTGAAGAACCGCAGGACCCAGATGAACACTACTATGGCAGGTACATCCTAGGGCACAAGGGTTTTGCATATTAAAATATAAAACATATCTATGTTTGAAATTCCATTAACATCCAAGTTTTCCTGAGAAATCTTTTGTACTACTTCGTGAATGGTTCACAACATCTAAACTCACTGATATAGTACATGCATTTTAGATTTATTATGTATATATATATATATATATATATACAATATTTATATAAAATTAATAATCTATATCAACGTGGCTGCTTTAGATAGAAGTCCATTTGTGACTGTCACATGCCTCCACTATTGCAGGATTGGATTTAGTCTCTGGCTTGTGCTCAAGGCAGTGACGTTAAATGCTACATTTCTGAGCTGTGTTTTGGCAGCCATATCTTTTTCAGCAGCTGGCTGCAGATTTCAGTGATAGCTGACTGTCCTGTGGGTACTGGGCTACTCTCACTAAACACAGTGCCAGGCCTTTGGTGTTTGCAAACTGATCTTCCAGCTCACGTCAGTCTGCCCCTTTGAGCGTCACCCACATGGTGGCAGGTCTCGATCATACACACTTGCCCTTACTGACCCTTCCAAACACACTATCCTCTCCCATACACACATTAACATGTGCAGACTCCACAATTGAATCACATGGCACAGGGTGCATAGCTTTGGATTTAGTTATATATTGAAAATACTGTTCCAAAAATAGTGAGGCATAAATTCCATTTTAAAAGTGTTGTATAGTCCCTCACCCCATTGTATACACCTCTCATCTGCAGTGGTATTAATTACTGTAGCTTATCTAGTGAGGCTCTGGTTAAATAATCCTATAGAAGCAATTTTGAACTGCTGTTAAAAATACACTATATGACTAAACGTATGTGGATACCTGACCATCACCCCCATATGTGGTTCTTCTAGTGGAAAACCTTCCCAGAAGACTGGAGGCTGTTATAACAGCAAAGTGGGGATTAAATAGGACAAAGGATGTTCAGCTAGTCAGGTGGTCAGGTGTACACAAACTTTTAAACATATATTATTTACAAGGAGTCAAATATTAAAAAATTCTAGATATGGTGAACAGAAGGTCTTAGTTTTCCTTTCCAGTGCCACCAGTGGCTTGATCACAAGGGTTAGGGTAGCAGTGACTATAATGTTGCTTAGAGAGAACTATAAAATATAATAGATAGATCATGCTTCCACCCACAGAACTCCTGTTCACTGGATGTTTTTTGTTTTTCACACCATTCTGTATAAACTCTAGAGACTGGTGATTAGCAGTTTCTGAAATACTCAAACCAGCCTGTCTTCGCCAACGAGCATGCCAAGTCACAGAGATCACATTTTCCCCAATCTCATATTTAATGTGTCCATTAGCTGCACGAATGCACACATGTAAAGGAGAGGGTGAAAGTATGTACTTGTGTGCAGATATCTTTCCTGTAGACAGTATCTTATTCTCTAAGTATCCTTATCTTATCAGTTTTCTTCGATGTCAGTTTCAGGACCATATTACAACCCACGGCCAAGGCAGAGAATCCCACGTGACTTGGCCATGTGCGTGACACCGAGCGGGCAGTTCTATTGCTCCATGTGCAACACGGGTGCTAGCGACGAGGCTGACTTCCGCCTGCACCTGGAGAGCAAACAGCACAAGGGCAAAGTGTCTGAGCAGCGCTACCGCAGCGAAATGGAGAATCTAGGCTACACCTAGGATGCTGTCAGTGAGAAAAAGGAGAAAGGAATCCTCCATGTAATTCTCCAAGTGCCCATATTAGCTTTGTTACAGAAGAATTGTGCATTTGCACTGAACAAGTCTTACATTCTTTGCATGGAAAGTTTTAATTCAGTGATATTGAAATGAAAAGAAAGCTACCTCTTGCAGAATTACAGGTCATTTTTTTTATGTCAGGTTGTGCAGCTTTGGATGTATGGGAGCATCCTGTTTTAATGTACTTGAGAAACTGGTCCCTCAGAGGAATTTTTTTTGCTCCCATACTGGGACGATGGTAAAAGATGGCAGCTTTTGCAACAGTCATCCGGATCATAAAGACTTTTATCAGTATTAAAGTTCTAATACTGGGGTAGTTTATGTGGACTTACATACAATCCAAGTGGGCCTCTGCAGGTTCTGGTTGTTGTTTTTTTGTTTGTTTGTTTGTTTGTTTTTTAATGATCCAGTCTCTTTTTTCTTGGCGCTAATGTACATATTGTGTATTGTGCAATGAATGCCTCAAAAAGGAAAGAGATACATTTTAAAAGGTCAGAGGCAAACCTCCACACTACAGCCAGCCTTAGGTTCACTGTGTTATTACAGGAATACGCTGAGTACAGAGACCCAGACTGCCATCAGAAGGTTAGTGTCACAACTGGGTTCAGGTTAGCTTCTTCAGAACCTGCTGAATGTACTGTGACTGCGATGACAATAACTTTCCTTGCTGGATTTGCACAAGTGTCTAGATTTACACTAATACTTATTTATGAGTTTGTTTATGTATTATGCATTTTAAGTATTGAAGTATTTGCACCAACAAAGAGAGCATATTATTGGATTTGGTTTATCTTGTGGCAAAACTAATACAAATAATATCTCAGTTTAGCAATCATGCACATCCTGGTTCTCCTTCACTGTTTTCCATGACAAACTTTCCCGTCTCATACTACAGCAAACCCAAAGCATAGCTATTTTTATAAAGGCGCCTTTGGGTCAGTCCCTCTGTGCACCCCTACCTCACTCTTCTTAAACAGAGTGGAAAGATCAGCCACTCGCCATGACATTCATTTAGTGTAATATACTAACTAATCCTAAATTATTTAATGTATTTGTATTTTTGACAAAATATATGAGAGTTTTGTTCATTTTTTAAGTCCATGCACATGTTTAAGCCTGGTGCATTTATTCCACAATTACAATATGCTGGAAGTTTATTAGGTACCTACCCTGTATACTCATTGGTCATTTTATCATTTAAAGAAAAAAAACACTGTGTGTATAATGCAGGTAAACTGGCAGATCATCATTTATACAGGAAGAAGGTCAATGATGGAAAACTGAACCCTGAAACACATAAATAATACAATTGAAATATTTGTGATGATTTTTTCCCCAACCAGTTTGTTGCATGTATTTTCTTTAATCCTTTGAGAAGTAAGAGATGGTCTACCACCCTGAGGCAGCATTACTACTTCAGTTAAAATGTTGTTTAGATTTTAAACTCAAGGGATAATGGCCAGGTTAAGAGTAGTTTTTTTTTTCATTCTTCAATTTTCCAGGGATGTTTAATGGCATATTAATGAGAAATTTAACACAGAGGTACTGGAGACAGCAAATGAATGAAATACAGACTGCAATACAGCTATATGACATGGCATGCTGAGCTACGGCACCTATGAGATGAAACTCTTAAAGCTACCTACTAGATAACTTTGATTCCACTGATGGTGGCATTAGATGAGGAGGTGAGAGAGCTGGACAGAGTAGATGATTTAGTTTCCGTGGCTAGAGCTTGAAAGCAGGGATAAATCCCTCTTGGCACCTCTATCAGCAGATAGGAAAACAGTCTATCTAAAGTCTAAAGGAGTTCATTTAAAAAAAAGTCCAATATGTTAATGAATTTTTTATTTGGATGCCACTGAAGATAGTAATGTTAATTATAATAATATTAGTATGCAGGTTTTTCAGGGTGGATCTTTCCTTTAAAGGCTTGTACTTCACTGTCAGTGAATTCTGTGGTGAGCCAAGCACATAGATAATTGTTTACATTTACAGAGAATTTCAGGCATTTTAATTAAGGGCATTGTATTATTACAGGCTATAAGAATGCCTCTTCTTTTTTGCCTCTTCTTTTTCACTCCACCATTCCATTCCTGTTTTTGTCAATCCTGAATTCAGCCATGTTTAAACTACTAATAATCTGTATAATTATTGTAGAAATGGTTTGGTTTTGATTAGTGGTAAATGTGCAGAATATTTTTACATTATGTAAGCATGACTTTACATATGGACCTGAAAGAGGAAAAATACACTGCAACCAGGAAAAGCTGAGTGTCTTTAAAAAACATGTTTTTCATATGCACAAAGGTGTTGCTTGGGCCCCAGGCTTTGTTGGCTTAAAGCCATAAACTTATTTCTGCTTGCTGCACTAATATCATTGAATGAGTACAAATGTTTTCAGGTTCAGTGTTGAAAAATTTGTTTTTTTCACTGCTTTCCAGTCATTTACAGTATGCACTTTGTTTGTTGTCTTCTCAACACAGCAAGGTTGAATTCTCTTTCCTGAGCGTTAATGATCATGAACTCTTAAGGCTGCACAGCGTTGCTCATATAGATCCCATATGATCAACTCGGACAGGTTGTTTTATATGTTTCCACAAGCTATTGGCTCTAAAATCAGGCCACAATAAGGGAACCATTCTTCACTGACTGACTTCAGTTCACAGCAATAATCTTTGGTATTGAATGAATGCCTTGATTGAACAAACATAGCCCATAGAATTGAATTCAACACACTAGGTGTTAATTTTCTCTGCTGGTTTAAACATGTATGCTAAATGAGGCAGAACTGCTTTTAAGCGTGTATTGCCTCAGATCTAAGAGATTCTAAGCAAGCACTCTGTTGTTTGTTAGAGTTGCTGGAAATATCAGGCGTTTCCTGTGTGGCGCGGGAAAACAGGAACCAGTGACCCCACATACAAACAGGCTTTCCCCATGGACACTGTCCACACACCGACTCATCTCGCTTCTCCCAGCCAAAACCAACACTGACTTCCAGAATGGCTTTGCCGGTCATTTTTCTCTGAAACTATGTGGTTTTCCCTTCTTTATTTTGTGAAGATGATAAAGATGAATTGAAATAAGATAGTGCCTTCTAAAACCACACTTTCATGTCATGGTTGCCTCTGGGAATTTTCCAGAAAGATGTTTTGGGTCTTATCCATTCATGGTGCAATATGCGGCAATATTTGTTTCCTTTTTTTTTCTTCATGAAATTATTATAATATATAAGTAGTACTGAAGGATAACAAATGTTTGGACAAGAAAAAGGAATATGACTTACTGAAATTATTGAAGAGACTGCCAGGACAATTATTTTCACTGCATTAAAAAAAGATATGTATATACAAAATGTTTCATTAAATAAGAATTACTTTATCTCTTTGCACACATTTTTATGAATATGTGAATATGAAATAAGTCATAACATTAACCCACTTGTTTTCGTCCAAATATTAAAAGGCATTTCCATAGTTAAACCTGCGTCTACAGTGTAATAATGTCATTAGGATCTTACTTTAAAGGCCCCACCCAAGAGGCCACATTGAGCAGAAGAAGAGGAAGTCAGCGGACTGACTTGTGCAACTGTCTGTTTATCAACATTTAGACTGACTGAATCCTGTTTTCTGCAGCAGAGGAAGTAAAGCTAATATGCTAATCTAATATCTAATCTGATCTTCTATTCTATTCTATATTGCTATTTGTTTTACATATTTTAGATTTGAATATAATTAGCTTCCTCTAGCAAATTTCTTAACTCTTATTTACAGACTGGTATACATCAAAAAAGATTATCTAATGTGGTCTTTCCTGAAAGCTAACCGTGGCAAAACATTTCACATAGTTTTGGTTAAATTATAATCATGTTTTTTGTGTCAAAGTATGTTATAAGCAGTAAAATAAAAACCCTAAAATGTTGCCACACACACAGCTTACAACAAGGTCGTCTTCAGTCCAACACGATTCACAAGCATTGTCTGTGTTTGAGGCATTTTCCCAAACTCCTTCAAGTGCCTATGCTGTGAAATTCTATTAATTTGGGTGTGTGTATGTGTGTGTGTGAGAGAGAGAGAGAGAGAGAGAATTTATCTCTATTTTTCTACTGAGAGATCAATTTGAATAATTCAGTGTGATCCCACCTAATGCTTCTGCATTCTAAAAGAAGCAAGATAATTAATTTTAAATAAACAATATACAACACTTAAATTTGAAATTAAATCTATTGGGGCCACATTACCAGCACCACACACGATCACATAAAAAGACTTGCCATTGCCATAACTGGCCCTTATTTTCTTAAAGTCAACCATGTTTGGTCCAGAACCCTTTTTCTCTAGTGGCTTCTTCCAATTTTAGTAATAACTCAGCTAGGGTTAGGATCGGAAACTACTGAAAGTACCAAACTATCAAAAATATTTTCCCCATCTTTATTATTTGTATGTTTTTTCTCACTTCAACTGGTAGTAAAATTTGTACAATCACACTTATACACCTAACAAGTCGTATGTCCTCTAGAGTGGGGTATAGAGCAGGCTGACTAATGTTGCTTTGATATTCAAATATTTGGTGGAATGAGCAAAAATAGTGAGCTTAGTGACTGATTTTAAACATAGCATAATAGCCATCATGGTCATTCATGATGTAAAACTATTTCAGTAAAATAGCTCTTAGTGATCACTTAACCTGTACACAAAAACTCCTTGTGGGTCAGACATGTCAAAAGAAAATGGAAAGAATTGTGTAATCAAAGAGATCATGTTGAGTGCCAATGCTGTTAGTGAATAGCAACAAAGACTGTTTTCAGTGCGTGCTGGAACGCAGAGAAGTAAAAAAAAATGGCCTGGTTGGACAAATACAAGCTCCTTTTTCATTAAGCTGATGGAAAGAATGCTTTCCTGGTATGCATTAAGAGTACTGATACCTACTGAAGAATATCGGAACAGCATGACATGAAGCTCTTGCCCACAATTAGATGGAGACGTTAATGTGATAATGAGCCATCGAAAATTTCCAGGAACCTGACAGTAAATTTTCATTTTAGCGCATCTTTTCTGCATCTTTTAGAATCCATGGGTTGGTGAATTTATACCGTTTTAAAGTCTGAAGTAAGTTAGTTATAGGTTTTCCTAATTAACTGAGAGCTATATATTTAGGTTTATGTTAAACAATTCTCTGTGTCTTGTCTACCTATCATTCATCATATTTTAGAAAAAAAAAACAATATTTTAAGTGTTATTTTTATTGCATTCTGCCATGGAAACAGTGATACCTTGATTATGGAGTAGCAGAATATAACTTATAATAGACTATAATAGAATATAAAAATTCCCAAATTATCAAAACAGATCTCAGAGCAGATAAGGAGTTTTGCCATAGACTCGGTCACCCTTTCTTTAGCAAAAAAGCCATGCTACTTTAGTAGCTTTTATTGTTGCGAGATATAAAACTGCATATTGGACATAGCCCTAATACACGATACTCACTGACAATTACACTCATATTGGCTAGCTCCGCATTCTATCTCAAATCCCTGTATGCTATTATAATAACCTCCACACTTCTTGGTAGGTTATATTTTAGAATTATGGCTATGGTGATTTAAGGCAAAAAAAGGGATTTATGGAGCAGTGTATGGAGATTAGAACTAAGATTAGAAATTTAGCATTAGCATTTAATGTAGTACACCTTTGTCACTAATTTTTTGATCAAGGATATAATAATTAAAATAGAATGAAAAGCCTTCAACCAATGGTGCGACCCAGCTAATTTGTACCATACAGTAATTTGAGAACATTTCTTTAATGTAGCAAACAATAACAGTTCAGTGTAATCCACTGGAAATGCAACCAGATGGGGCACAGGTCCAATGGTGACAGCAGAGGGAGCTAGATCATTACACCTCCAAATGTGAGTACACCACTGCCAATACAGCAACGGGAAACACTACTGCCATACAACATGTATATCATATGGAAGTGTTTGTAGTGGTTGTTTATCAACCTATCCTGTTCAATATATCTAAGAATCAGTGGAATATTATAGAGGAATGAGGCAAAATTGGTTCAGATCCAAATGAGGTCAAGTTACGTTTTCTTAAAAGCATGTCTGCTACATGAATCAAAGTTAAAAGCTTAATTTGCATCTTATCCGAGCCCATCATTTCCCTTGAGCCTGTAGTTTAAGTGTTTATTGTTAGCTGTGAGTGTGTGTGTGTGTTAGAGCAGAATACATGATATACAACACTGTCAAGTCATCTCCACTGTTTGTGGAATGCTCAAATGCTCTGCTCACATCACCGGGTACTGACGCCATAGGTCTAGTTATGTTTGGGGGTGAATAGTGGACAATTTCCATGCTAACAGCTGATGTCATTCTCCCAGACTTCTAGACTCCCTTGACCAGGTCACAGATTGAAGGATAGCCTATTGCAAGTGCCTAGAAGCAAACCCATTAAACCCTAGAACACGGTCTGTACACCGGAATACTCTCTGGTATCCTGGCAAGTAGATACTGGTTTATTTGTGCTACTAAGCGACATATATCACCTGCTGGCAGGGATCTTTTAGTGTTGCTATACAACAGTGTAATGATTTACAGCAATATTTGTCATGCTTCAGTTGACCAAAACCATTAAACTCTGCCTGGTGAAAACTTATTTAACCTTTTATATGTCTAGAATTATTGGGACTTCGCAGTGTAAAATAACTTTTTTGCTTCTTTTTAACTTGAATTATTGGCAATGGGGTGAGTGTTGGTGATTTATTTGGAAGAAGAGACCTTTGTGTGGAGTTCTGGAAAAAGATTTAGCTGTTGTTCAATTCTAGTAAACAGACAACAAAATACACAATGATTATATTTGATATATTTGTTTATATCAAAATTGATTTGGATTATTTATGTACTTGTTTAAATGTACTATTTTATAAACTTTATCTAAATATAGAGGTTCTTCCACAGCAACCTTGATAAATCATGCCTACATTTTCAGAATGATATACTATATTACTGTATATACTGTACGTATATAGTATCAAAGTCAAAATGTTTGACATCTGAAGGGTTTTCTGAAGCTGCATAGATTTACAAAATAGCCAATGTACAGTTATAGAACAGAGACAGCAGCTAATTTTATGCCTTCATGGTCAGTTCTTTGGGAACAGCTGAAAGTTGAAGAAGAATAAGATGGTCAGTTCTTTCCCTATCAAAATAATTCATTAAATTACATTAATGTACACGAATGAACCTTATTTTTAAAGTTTACCATATACAAAGTGGAGCATTTGTAGAAACATGAAAGTACACACAGCATGTGCTCACTCACCAAAAGACAAAAGTGATTCAAGTCTCCATAACATCAGCATGATCTCCATACATGTGAAGTACCTTTGTGTGTCTATTTTTGCAACTTTTCTTAATTAACACGTAGAGAGGATATATTGGGAAATTAAAGATCATTTTCTTTATGATTTAATTTGATGAATTGTATTGCTATGCAGAATACATAAATTTTTGTGAATGAACTGCTATGAACTGCTCTTCACTGCTATGAAGTGAATAGAGGGATAAATGGGTAAGATGCTTCTTCCTGTGCTATTCTTCCTTTCCATGCAGATGTCCTTGTGTAAGAACTGCTGCAGCTGCAAAGAAAGGCAATGAGTGTGAGGAAGTATGTGTCAGGCCCAGGCTACATTTTGTTACCAAGGGAACGGGAGGAAGTGAGGGCTTCCTATTCACTGGCAGTGTGTACTGTCTGCTGTCTCCTGAAGCAAGTACATATGTGCTTACAGTTCAATACTTTTTTTCTTTTTTTTTTAAGTACTTTTAATCAAACCATAGAAGGTGCCTCATTGTTGTTGATGTTGATACATCCTTGTTTCACTAGGAATATATGCTTTTTAGTAATTATTGACTTGCTAAATCAAAAGACAGTGATCATCTTTGTCGGAACAAACTCTACAATATAAGCCATTTAAGCCATTCTGAATATAGTACATAAATACCTAAACTCTTCAAATGACCTTTTGAGGAATATTGTTTTTACACACAATATTGGAACCTAGTCACCCATGTATCCATTGAAAGAGCATGCAAAATAACATTTGAACACATCATCAATTGAAGTCACATGCTTACTGTATATTTGTCTTGAATTTTTGCTGTAGGTTTCTATGAAACCTGACTGAAGCGTTGTTGCTCCATTTGGAATCGTTTTAGTATATGATAGTTGAGAGGACCAGAAAGAAACAAGCTTTATTTATCATAATTAATTCATTCATTCATTAATTAATTAGTCATAAACTATGATGAAAAGCTAGGTAAGTACCCTTATATA
>JAOTRN010000003.1:15924091-15938142 GCA_028566695.1 Bagroides melapterus | reverse complement strand
ATATAGTCATCAGGAAGCTAGTAAGACATACAGTGGGTAGGTTAAGATCCATCACTTTGACCATCTACTGGATCTGATGTCTGATAGTATTTCGCTGAAAATGGACTCAAAGTGAGAGAATTAGAAAAATTATCATATGATTCACTCTTAGACTTCACTACTCAAGTGTTCCTATCTCAATGAGCAGCAGTTATCTTCTGTCAATAACAGTTTCTTTGGAAATTGCCACATCAATAAGTCATCCAGCTGTGGCTTTCTCTTCCTTTTTTTAAATAACAATATCTACTAAAATGCTTTCTATGGAAAAATAAAACTGACAGAAGGCTGTGTATTAGGCAGAAAGAGGCAGGGATGAAGCAGTGCTCCGATTAGTGTCCATGGCTGTGACTCTTAAGTTCCAGTGAGTCTTCAGTTCCACCTGATTTGACCTTGATATTCAACCATTGTTTTTTTTTTTTCATTCTATGCTCATCCAAAGCTTTGAAACATTTTAAAATAACGCTGAAATTTCACAGTATAATCCAAAGGAAAAATTTAGTTTAGGAGAGTATTATCAAAAGGAATTGTACATGTTTACTGAAGTCTTAGGCACCTTTATGGTGTAAAACAGAACCTAGTTTTTAATGTAACACCAATGTAAAAAAAAATATATAGTGTATGTTGTTAAAACTGTATTGATCTGTGTTATATTTATTGGTTTCCCACTAAGAAACTTCAGAACCCATTAAAGAATTAATTACAGACTAAAATGGTCATCAAGGACAAAGCACAACTCCATTAGGTCTTATTGATGGTTTAGTAATTTAAGCTATTGATTTTCTGAAAATAAGCAGAGCTTTGGAATTTGCATTCATGTGGAAATTACTGAACATCGATCAGATCTGAGCAGAACATGAAACTGTAACTAAGTCCACATTACACATTCAGCAGTGTTATTATTTGGTTACAGATTTATTGTTCCTAAGTTTAATATGTTATTTATGCATTGGGTAATTCAGCAACTTGTCAGTGAACCTGATGAACTATATAAATTTATAATTTTTTTAGTCATGAACGTTTCATATGTTGGTGTTGTTCACCAGTCCAGACATTAAACAGACCAGGTATGAAAAGCTTAATGTAGACTCCACTAGTAACTGAATATAATCAACACTTTAATCAGCTAGACTTCAAGCAAACCTTGCTGTTACACAATAACAGCCACACATTTCTGACATCTCGACATTGTCCAAGACAAATGTCTGTCCTTTTCACTGCAACACAGATTGATTAGCAAAATTTGATAAGGAAGTCAGAGAACACATGTCACTGGTCATTACTGCCTCTGTTCCTTATAGAGGCATAGAAAGCTGGGTTCAGCCAAAGAATCTGTCCATCATTCCACTTATGACCGTTCATCTTTGTGCCTTTTTCTGTTCAAATCTGATCCTGCTTGGGTCTGCTGCACTTTTTCCTGCCCTCCATGGAGTGTGAGGCAGATGAAAGTACCGAGCGATCAGTCCTATGAGGAATATAGTGGTTAGAGAGTTGTCTCTCTCTTTCACTCTATTTTCTCTCTTTCCTTTGATCCATCTCAAGACTCATTGGCAGGCTGGCCTACCTCTTAATGCGGCTTATCCGCTCACAGAGGATGGAAAGGTATTGTGTGAGCTTGACCATGGCAACGATGAGCACGCCAATCACAAGCGTGCATGTGGGCCACAGCAGCGATGAGAGAATGGCAGCATGACCATAGAGGCGCGTCAGGATGGCGCTGTCCTGCTGTTCTGTTGGGTCTGTATAACACCGCACCTGCTGCTGGGCCTTCAGACGCTCAGAGATGTTCAGTACCAAAGCATGCATTGTTGAGTGGTCTTTACGGCACTTAGGGACAAAGAAACACTGTGACAAGAGAGAAAGTTACCATTACTACTGCAAACATCAGAGCTTGTTTTTCATGAAAGTAACAATACTTATTGCTGTATCAGATGTCAGTAGTTTGCAAGTTTGCAGAAGCTACAGTAATGACAATTACTGAGATTTATTTTGGTTGGAACCTTCAGCCAGCATATGATAACATAGTCCAGTAAACTCACAGTCCATATGAACATAATCAGAAAAGTAATAAAAAAATCAACATTAAAAACAGACCAATAATGATTTTAGTAAATAACAAAGACCTTACGTAGACTTGATTTAACTGCAGAAAAAAGCTAAATTAACTTTTTTTTTTATTATTTTTTTTCAACATTATTCATTTGTGTTAACAGTAACATAGCAGCTCAGTGTCACTTGTTGAATTGGAATAAATAATTACACCCAATTAATTGTTGGGTGTGTTGTTTCCTTACAGTATGTATTTATTTAATTTATAAATTAAATTCATTAATTTAAATTAAATTTATTTATTTATTCAATTTATATGCATATTTATGTTTAGCCTACATTTTTTGTGAAGCATCACACAGTTTTATTGTGCATTTTGTATCAAGTCTTTTTGTTTTTTTTTTGTTTCTATAATTGGTTTTGTATTTTTATTATGGGGATTTTTTTTTGCACTCTCAGACCAATCATAAAAATACAAAACCAAAATTATAGAAACAAACAGGGAAAGATAAAAAAAAACAAAAAGACTTGATACAAAATGCACAATAAAACTGTGTGATGCTTCACAAAAATGTGCAGCATCACATGTGTAATGTTTCTTTTCTGGTTAAATTCTTCCATTGAGAAAAACGTCTACCTTCAGTATGATCTCAGTTAAAACATTTCCCACAAGAATATTCCGGGAAGTAAAAGCAGCTCTGAATAAAATTTACATTATGTTCTGAGTTTTATGCTTAGTTCGTACCTCAGAATTGGCCTCCTGTGTTTCCTCATTGTGGGACAGTCTTAGTATTCTGCCTGATGAGTTCAGGCTGACGTACACCTGTAGGCATGGGTATCTGGAGCTCTTCCGGCACTCTGCTCCACAGCTGTAGCTACAGTTAATCTCCCCAATAATAGTTGCATTAAGCACGGTACAGCTTGATTCCTCTGTCCACACACTGAAGGATAGAAAGGAATAGGGGTGGTTGAAGAGGATCTAGAGAGAGAGAATGACTAATTCTGTATATTTTTATCCATCGCCTGTTTTCTAGACATGTAATATGAGGCAGGATCATACATTATAGTGAAAAAAGTTTGAAAGGATATGAAAAAAGAGGTGTACACATACAACTTGTGTTATCTAAAGAATTCAATTCTAAGCCATGCACAACAAAGTGCATTGTTTAGAATGACTTCTAACATGACTTCTATAGGAAGCTAAGCTACCTTAAAAACTGTCCAAAGAATCCTTTGAGAACTTTTTTCCGCAGTTTAAATGTCTTTTAGCATAGCACGTATAAACCCATATTTAATATTTAGACCTTGCTAAATATAATTTGTATGGAAGTTAATACTATCATGTATCATCTGTTTATCAGAATGCACAGTGCCAATCTGGAGCTTGACTTATTCAGACTTCTGTTCTGACTATTTCGATTACCTCAGCTTTATATGACACTCAGCATATGTTATCCCTCAGGTTCAGATAGTTATCTTTAATAACAATCACCTATTCCATTAATTCCCTTGCATATCTATGTTCATTTCACATGTGGAATATTTGGCATATTTGAGTTTATACTGTGAATGTCATGGGTTGGCCTAAAGTGTTTCATAGGACAGAAAAGGTTGACAGAAACAAATCAGTCACATTTCTGATTGGTCAAGATCTACCATTTGTAGCTTCATTCATAAACTTTCTTTGTACATACATGTCCAATTTCATACAATCCTCTGAATTCCTTGTTAACAGCCTAGAAAAAGCATTTGACTGCTCCTGTATTCATTGTCAGTTTGGCTGAATTTAAAACGCTGCTGTATATATGAAAGATACAGCCATTAAAAGCTACAGAATAGCCATACCTGTCTGAATATGACCGCACCATTGTAATGCCCAGGACAAAGTACATCATGACAGAAAAGAAGATCATGCTAAGTCCAAGGAGAATAGCTCTGTCCTCTCCTGCTTTCAGTGCTGTCACAGTCTTCTTCTTGTCCAGAATGTCATATTCTCTGATCTTCTGATAAATGGTCCTGAACATCAGATATTGACATAAAGCATAAAGGCTTATTCTATAGGCAAAAGAGCACCTACAGGCTCCAGACAACTGGACAAATCCTGCTCCTTAGTTCCTAACTGAAATTTATAATACTTATAAAAGCTTACTTAGAAATTATACTTATAATACTTGCATGGACATACAAACACACTCAGAACCAACAGCTAACTGATTCCCATAAAAAAAAAAAAAAAAGACGCTCAATTAACAAAGCCACATGGATTTAACCATCAAGATCAAACAAACATAAAGAGTTCTATTGAAGTCTATCTAGATTAAAGAGCATCAATAATCAATGACGTAAAGTAAAAGAGGAATTTATTTTCCTCCTCATGTTTAAGACACATTCAGCATTACCAGTGTAACAGGATAGACCTTTTTATACACAATGTACACTCTAAAGAAGGATTTATTTGGTAGTAGTAAGTAATTAAGTAGAAGATTCAACCAAACTCATTTCAACCACCATTTTTTTTAAATACATTACTTACAGCTATAAGTGCTGTTTTTAAAGATTTATGTCAGTTGAAATGACACAGAAGTAAGTAATTAACAATTATGTGGAAAGCCAATTTTTTTTTTCTTTTACCCTTATTTAACTTTGTGATATTATAACAAGTGTCCTAATTATGGTATAAGAATAAACTTTTAAAAAACAGTACATAGCAAATAAGCAGAAATTATTATTATTATATTTATTTTTAGTAAGGAGATAGCATACCTTCTTTCATTTCCTGATCCTTGAGGTCCTTTGGATCCAGCCCACAGGAACATCCTCCCAGCACTTTCCAATGTACTCGACAAGGACTGCTGGGATAATCTATTGGGCACACACACTCTCAGTCAATCATGAGTGTACAGGTCTTGCATCTCGCCACTGTTTCCACTATTAAATGACAAAAGCTGGGGAAACATGAAGCTCTCACAAGCACGTGTTTCTTTCTGAGTTAGGGCTCAGAGCCAGCATCACTCACAACATTCTGAGATGCTTCATCATGCACAGAGGTTGGAAAACAAAACCAGTTTAAGGCATCAGGGAAATGTCTTCCATCGATAAAGTTAAAAAAAAAAAAATTCCAAGAGACAGCTGAAGAACACAGTAGGAGAAAATGATCAAGGAATAGTCCTCGGGGAGGAATGAAGTGTGTCTACCTGAATAAAGCAGCTCTCTACAAACATAGCTGACATCAGTCGACGGGTCGCCTTCATCTGCTCCCTCATTTCCTGCTTGCTTGTTTGTTATTGACTATTCATAGGTAGTGAGTGAGCAGCGGGATGGGGGATAATGAGCAGAGCACTGGGCAGGGAAAGGAGCACCCACCATGCTACTGATCCCCAATAGCATCAGTGACTACCTCCCTCCCTTACCCACTCTCTCATTTACTGACTCACCATGCAAGAAAGGCAACAGTGGGTGGGTGTGACCACTCCTCAGAGCTTCCTTGTCTCCAGCAGCTGGCCATTGATTGGCCTTTATAGCACATCGGTGACACAGGTGTTTGGGGCTTTTTCAAGTGGTTGGCTTACCTGAAGTCCAGTTCTGAGTCTATGTGGGATTAGAACAGTCAAAATAAAAGATCATTCAGGTTCATTTAAATGACCCAATTCAGTTGTTTATAACTTGCTTTTGTCAGCAAGTTTGTAAGCCTTTAAGCAAGTGATTTAGTGACATGCAAATGTAAATGAGCGGTGGAGAAGGAAATGGGTGAAACAACGAATAAAATGATGAAATAAATGGTCATCTGGGTATCTGGGATAAATAAGGCTTGGGAAAGGGACCAGGTGAATGAATGATTGATAGACAAATGAGGATCTGGTTTGTGAATTTTGAGTGAATGACTGAAGAAAAAATTATGGTCTAGGTAAGGCAATGGTTGAATTGACGACTGATGGATAAATGAGGGTTTGGTGTAGGGAATGCGTCAATGGATGACTGTGGAATAAATGAGTGTCTGACTAAATGAAGGGCTGAGGGAATGAATGAAAAACTTACTACGAAAATGGGTGACATATTGAAGTGAAGTTTGTGGTGGGTGACTGAACATCCAAAGGAGTAGGTGAGTGACTAAAGGACTCTGATTAATTGAGTTGAGTGAATGAGTAGGTGACTATGGTAATTATAATGACTGTCATCAATAGCGTGACACAGTGAGAGAATTACTCTTTCTGTAGAATTAATCAAGAGCACTGGCAGTGTTTTCCATTTGAACAGAATCAACAATATGTGTTTTAATAATTTAGCCAAATGCTATATGCCTTTGTAATTACCTTTGAGTGCAATTATGTGTTCTAATTTTAACAGCAGGGACATGTAGAGCATTACTAAAACATCTGGACTGTTCTACAAATGTATGCATGCATCATCATATTCACCAAGTCCTGACAACGAATATGCAGTGATATTTGTTATGGTACATCTTGAGCATTCAGGTTAAGCTGTGATGATGATAATAACTGTGATGATGTGTTTGGAAATATAGTACCAACATGCTCGTAGATGTGTATTTTTATGAGATTAGAACATCTAGCAGACATTTTATGGGAAATGGATGCTTGTTGATTACTACTGGGTTGCTTATGAGTGTAGACTATGGTGTTGTAAAGAATGCAGTGTTGCTAAGAGGGCTGAGTCTATGTGTAAATATGTCTGTTGCTAAATAACATGCTAATATTGCCGTCCACAAGCCTGACACATGAAAATAATAACTGAATATTCTCCTCTCCATTCACAACTGTTTGTGGAAAGCATGAAGCTACGGGTTTAAACCTCTTACGTTTTGAAAAGTGAGTGGCATCAATTTCAGCTTTACCAACAGAATGTTAAATTGGTAGGGCTTAACAGAAGCAAGTATCCACCAATTTGAAAACAAAATGAATCCACAAGCAGTGTCTAGGTTTCCACTGGTTAAAACTGTGAAAAAGAAAGTAAAAATAAAGTGTGTTTTTTATGGAGTGCAGTGTCCGCTGGGCCTCGTTAGCAATATTAGGTTTATTAGTTCTACAATCTACAAGTTCTACAATCCCCTGTGAATTTATTTAAGACATAATTACATGCCTAATGTTGCATGAAATTGTGACACTAATTAGAACAATGGAAGTAAACTGCTAACAAAGCACAAAATTGTTGATGAGGTGAAAGTAAAATAAATGTGACCCTGCTGCAGAATGATTCATCCCATTGTCCTTCCTTTAACTACTACTACATATAACTTCTAAAACTGTTTATATCACAGTCCTTTACAAGAAAGTTTATATGAATTAACTCATTTTGTAATGTTATAATGTCCATAGTACATAATACATTGCTATTGATCGTTCTTGCAGGAGACATTTATTTTACATTTTTGGAAGGAGTGCCTAGTGTCATGTTTTGTAACAATCAGAAGATCAGTTGTTCTTTATCCAAATACACATATTTTACATATCGTAAATATAGATTTTAGAGCTCTAATGACATTTTCCCTGTGCCTTCATTTACCATTCACATCAAGTAAAATGTGATTACGTTTTAATGAGCTCATTTTCAGGTCATTAATCTAATGAGAGTTTCATTATGGAATGTTTCTACTCTGTTGGTCAGAAAGGGATGCTATCTAAACGCACGCTTATGAAAGTGCATGGAATATTATACGCTCTCCGCTGAGCAGCTGATGCAAATGCAGGTGGATAAACAAAAGAGGCCACTATGCAAACCAAGCTGATCTTAGATCTGAGGTTTCCATACTGAGAGACCTTCTGTTCCTGTTCATGAAACAGAATTATGGCAATATGAAAAGCTATAATCAGAATTCTAAATGTTTTATATTGCAGATAAAAACAGATTATTCAAACAGACAATAATTATTAGAGAATAATACACATTTCAAATGTTATCAGTAGACATTTTGCATAGTCATGTGCTCATCCTCTTGCATCTTATCTTATTTCTTTCTTTCTTTCTTTCTTTCTTCAAAATTTGACACCATCAAATAAAATGTATTTCTCCAATAGGTGAATGTGAGCTAAGCTAAGTACTTCATGCACTTTTTTTTAGTCGTGTAAGTCTACGTGCATCACACTGCTCTTACTGCATTTTCTTTTCCCATTCTCCCTATCCATACACATCTGTTTATCCAATATCTCATTCCATGTTTCATGTGTTAACTTTATCTCCTTCTGTTTGCGCTTTTGTTATTTGTATTTCAAGCTCTGTCTGCTTGAATATAGATTATGATAAAGTACTTGCTCGTGATTACTGTTTCAGTGAGTGTTTGCGAAGTCTGTTTGTTCCAACTGTGAGTGTAGAAAAAAGTACCTAATGAAACATTCTGTACGCACTTCCAACCACAGAAACCTTTCTTTCGAGATCTCTCGGTCTCTGATTGTTTACTCTATTTCCCTGCTCACCCACACATTCTCTGTTTGGTTTAAATCAAGTAACACAACTCAACATTGCAAAAGGCTTAGTCTGTAGTATAGTTGCTCCAAGGTTGATTGCTGTTTTAACATTTCCATCATTGTACACACTCTATATCCTGAAACTTATTATTATTAAAGGTTAGTTTTCTGTTCAGAATTCTGCATTTCTTGCGTACAATGCTATTGATGCTCATTATTTTATGCTAAGCTTTATAATTAATTAATTAACACCCAGGTTGTTTAAAATGCTGAAACACAATGATCAGGATACTCGCAGTGACAGAATGTTTATCCAGGGTCAAGCCTCTGTCTGTCTTTCACAAATAAAAAGACATCAGTATGAGATTTCATGGAAGCATCCACGACACTACCACCAATGAGGAAAAATATCACCAATAGTATGAAGAAGCAGGCCTGGGGCTAATTTCATTCTAGCCCAGACTGTAGATTCATGCAGACTCTCAGTAACAGTCATTTTAGGCAGAAAATGGCTTTAGAGAAGAGACTAAATTAAGAAACACTGAGCACACATTGTTCAATCAAAGAACAAATTACACAAAAGAACAGTAGACAGAACTGACAGTTTTCTGACAGTCAGGATGTTTGGCTGAGGAATGTTTCTTTTACATTGTAGTCCTTTAGAAAAACGAACCAAAGCATGATTCATATATAATGTACAACCAAATACTATTCTCATCTACATTAAAATGTCAGTCAAATGGTGAAATGGAGGACATGGAAATAAAGCTTTTTTTTGACTGGTTTTGAATTTTTGAGGACCCTTTTTTGAATTTGACCTAATTAAAGTGTTGCTGTATTGTGTAATGATAAATAAATCTTTCTATGTGCAACCCTCTAAGAGATGAAAATCTAAGCATAACAGTCAAGTTCAGTGCAAAGAGCTCAGTGAAATCTGTGCGCTCCTCACCCAGTGTGCTTTATGTGTTTTTGATCCAGCTGGGGGCTATTTTTTAAACAGTGACGTGATTTTGGAGGAACAAAGCTACGGGATCGTTGTGATTCTACAAACAGTCCTTTTTTTCAAGATGTCCTCTTTCAGATCTTTATGTAATTTTAACGTCAATCACTCCCAGTTAAACACAGATCGTTACGCTAAAATTACTCTTTCCAGACCAGTATTCACCTCTAAATTACATGCTTAGGGAGGAGGAATAAGCAGTCACAATTCCAAAGGGAAAATGTTCATTCTAACAGGATCCTAACGATCCTAATAATCAAAGCCAAAGGCAATGAAACCAGAGGTAGAATAATTGCCACCTGTCAATTCATTACAAAAGGAAAAACTGCCCAATTTTTTATACTACAATAAGCACATATTACTGACATTTCAATATCCACTAAGAATATACAGTCATAAGATATAATGTTGTACTGACTATATAACTAATATTTCAGCATGTCAGCACATTTTGGTCACTGACAGTATTGTGCTTTAAAGCATGCTCTTCAGTAGCTACTCTGGAGAATTAAATAGTCACAGCGCACGGTAACAAGAAGTGTGTAGTTAAACAGAGTGAGGAACGCAAGCCTATAACATACTTTTACAGTATAAGAGCTTAATAATTTGCGTATAGACAGCGTAAACTATTTAATAGAGCAAAGCTTACCTTTAGGGCATTTTATACTCAAACGAAATAAAACAAAAACAAAACACCAACCGTCCTGTCAGTTCCTAGTTTAAGTTAAATACACTGTAAATGAAACATGTAAAGAAACAAAAGAAAACAGGTTAAACTATTGAAGCTCTAGCCAAAGTGTTTCATTTAACTGATTAATTCTACACTTACAGGCAATAAAATCCATATATTATGGATAGTGTCACTGAGCACCATCCATGGAATATTAATGAAGTCCAGTAGACACTGAATTAATAAGACCTTGTGCTGTTCTTATCTTGCAGACCACTAACTGAGGATTTGTTAACACGGTCAGTGATTTTTTTTTTTTAAACATCATTCACTGTTAAAGAAAACATTGCTGCCAGCTGTCTGGTGGCAAATATTTGCTCTACACTAAGAGAGCAACCTGCTAACTGGTGCAGTCCGAGCAAACTTCCTGCCACAGCGATCATAATAATATATCCCTTTTTAGTGTTTTTTTTTTTTTTTACCTTTATCAAGTCAGTGGATTTCATATTGAAATACCTGCATTCGTACAGTTGTCTCTGGCTGTTAAGGGATGAGGCGCAGTCGCAGTATGAAGTAGCCATTACTCCAGCGCTTTAAGCATGGTCAGGCTTCTGTCAACAGATTATTCAGCAGGGCCAGACTAACTGGCAATAAAAGACTGACATGCCACTCCTGGGGCAAGCGCCCCACACACATTTGTCAATATTGTTTTGTGGGCAGGAGGGGAGGGCTCATGACAGCGGCTATCAATTGGCTCTTCCAGTCAAACCTCTGGTTGGGAATCCACTCAGCAGGCTGTTAATCTTCCTCATTTAGGCCCAAGTCATTCTGAGGCAGGCCAACAGTAGGGTACATAGCTTTAAACAACAACATTGATATATTAGAGTCTGCTCTGACGCATATACCAAGCAGCAAAAAAAGTCTTGCATTATGAGCTGCACTAGGGATTTATTTTTTAGCTACTAAGTTTTGTTCCCAACCTCATTAAATATTTTCTGATGCTGCTTAGAATAGTCTTATGTGTTCCTTATTTTAGATTGCAGATTGCTAATCATTTGACTGATTTCAAACAGCTTTTTATGATTAAATATATGGCAATGGCTGATTAATGTAATCAGAACTTGCCTACAAAAGTTCTATTCACGATGTGTGTTTGTGACTGAGCAATCAAACATTTATATATATAAATATACATTATATTGTATTGTATATTTACAATATATATATATATATATAAAACAACAAATGAATGTCATAGCCACACAAATGTAATAGTCCAGGCTCTTTCAAAAAGTGAGGCAGATTCCAATCCAGAGGAATATATAATCAGCTTAGTACGGAACCTTAACAAAGTTGCTCCTACTATCTCACTATATCTATACTGCACACCTGTCTGGTTAAGAAGAAAATGCATTGTTTTAGGTGTTCTTGCAAAAAAAAAAAAAACAACAACAAAAAGGTTCATCCAGTGCTCTCTGGATGGTTAATGGTTCCAGCTTTTAAAAGAGGTTCTAGAAGAAAAATCCACTTTTGGAAGTATTTTTCTAATCATTTTATATGTTGTAATAATTATCACAGTTCAATATTTTGAACTGTGATGGCATTCAAATTTAAATCTGGATCCTAGAATTGCTCCAGGCCACTGGCCCTAACTGCTGCAACTGACACAGAACATCCTGTCTAACAGGTACTTACTCCAAACTGGACTCTTGGCATCAGGGATCTTGGGAATACTTGTTTTGGTAGGTTATCCTGGGCTCGCTGACAGGAGTATACGATTTATTCACATGCACTTCCTGATATAACTCAAAACACTGGCTTGTCAGCACTGGTATGGCTACAGGTTGGGAAGGTCAAATGGAAAAATTTTGCTTGCGTGCATGCTTTGGCTTTTTATGTTCCACTGGAATGCTCCAAGGTCAAACACATCATCACATTCAGTTGATCAGTGGGTCTATATTTGAGGATGTATAGCATGGATTTAGTACTGGTAATGATACATGTTATATTTATGGGTTATTAGACTTCACTGGAACTCAATACAGTGATCAAATAATTTAAATTTCTTTTAGGTTTTTGGTTTTATTTTTTTATGCTGCCAAAACAGCCCTGACCCATCGAGGCATGGACACCGCTAGGCCCCTGAAGGTGTGCTGTGGTCTCTGGCACCAAGTTGTGAGGTGGGGCCTACATGGATCGGACTTGTTTGTTTAGCACATCCCAGATATGCTGGATTAGATTGAGATCTGGGGATTTTGAACGACAAGTCAACATCTCAAACTTGTTGTTGTGGCATTAGCCTGCTAAGCACAGACATCAGGGAATACCGTTTCCAAGAAAGGGTGTACATGGTCTGCAACAGTGCTTAGGTAGGTGGTATGTGCCAATGTAATATCCACATGGATAGCAGGACCCAAGGATTCCCAGCAAAACATTGCCCAAAGCATCACACTGTGTCCTCTGGCTTGCCTTCTTCTCATAGTCCATCCTGGAGTCATGTGCTCCCCAGAACCACACGGGCCAGCCTTCGCTCCCCACATGCATCAATGAGCCTTGGTCACCCATGACCCTGTCACCGGTTCACCATTGTTCCTTCCGTGGACCACTTTTAATAGATATTGATCAACGTAGACTGGGAACACCCCACATGTGATGCAGTTTTGGAGATTAACCTGACCTCTGACCCAGTCGTCTACAGATATCACAATTTGGCCCTTGTCCAACATGCTATGCTCGTTAATGTAACATTGATTTTCATAGACAGTAAACCAACCACCCATATCCCCCCACCCCCACCCCATGAACACCTCTCTGAATAGCACTAGTGTCTTTAGGGCTGTGTGCAATTATAAAAAAAATAATAATCAACTGTTAATACACATATTCAACATCATTTCAACACTGTTTGCCTTTACTCTGCTCCAACTGTACAATTTAATGATTTGTATTCCCAATATAGTGTCACCCATAAGAAGATTTTTAGAAGAAGAAGTTTGCTTCCGCTTAAAGTTTCTGTCATGTTGTTTCAGGGAGTTTTTCTTGCCACAGTCTCCCTTGGCATGCTCTTCAGGGATCTAAATCTAAGTCCAGATTTCTATAAAGCTCCTTTGTGACAATGCCTATTAGTGTCATACAGACTGGAATTGGATTAACAACACCATTCTAAGCCATCATAACCATACCACATAATATTATTTTAATTCAAATAATTTACAAATCTCTAAACCTCTTTGGTGTATGATGCATGAAGATCTCCATTTGCACAATTTACATAACTGGAAGGGTGATATGGAGGAAACAAGAGCTACATGCCTCCCAGTACTGATATTTTTCTTGCTTGGATCAGACTTTCCAGCCTTGACAGCTCACACTGGTGTTAATGAGTGACTCTGTTAGAAGACAATAATAATGTGAGATTATATCAGAACATCATTTGCCCTAAAGGCCAGGTGAAAGCTGATCATCTCACTATTAGGGAAATAATAATGGAAAAAATGCACTTCTTTGCCAGGAGTTATGTGGAAGTACATATGTACTTACTAAGATGTAATAAATGCACAAGAATTGGGATGATGATATATCAGTTTCTTATTTATCTTTACCACATTTATATGGCTGCCTGGGAAAAACCTTCATATTTAGTGAGAAAATCAAATTTAAATTCAAATCAAATTTACTGCATTTGTGTGTGTGTGTGTGTGTTTGACTGGATCTTTACACAAAAAGATCTCATCAAGCAAAAAGCCAAAGCAATATTAGGAAGTTACCTAAATGAAACAATATTTATGTTTTGTAACACTAGATTTTTCAGAATTCAGCCAGTCAGATGTGGCATTTTAGAAAAATGAATTTGTCCTGCATCAAGCTTGTAATATGA
>JAOTRN010000003.1:15862542-15874102 GCA_028566695.1 Bagroides melapterus | reverse complement strand
ATGTTTATGTCATTCACTGTCTAAGTATTTCATTATCACTATCTATAAATATAAATAAAAGATGTTCCTGTACAACTCTTTCTGGTTTTGTGTGTGTGTGTGTGTGTGTGTGTGTGTGTGCACGCATGATTCCCTGCCAGTGAAATCAGGGTGTATTTCCATGTTCCCATGATAGACTGAGGATCTGCCATGGATGGATTACATTTACAGAAGCTGAATGAATAAATGATTTTTCTGTACAGATAAAAATGCAATTTTCTTCTTATACACTATATCAGTATATTTACTTAATCGATACATCTATCCAACACAGTAGAAGAATATAAGATGTGGAACTCTGACTGAGCACAACAGATAAGAGCTGGACGTACTTGGACCTGGTACATGAATTGCACTTTCATTGGTCAAACTGAGAAATGTGTTACTCTCTACTTCACTACTCTGCCTGATTTATTGGAGGAACAAAACAAACACATGGCCCAGATAAATCTGTAACTCTGCAGCATGTGATGGCCCATATGAGACTCAATCTCTCATTTTCACTCCATGTGGTCCTGACTGTGACCTAATTTACAAGCATTTAGAGGTGAACGTGTGTACAGCTGCTTTTCCCAAACTCATCAGTACTCAGAAATGGAAAGGGCATTCACTGGGCCACCTGACATATTTATGTACAGACCAAATAGGAAAGTCGAGATGAACGATGTCTTAACTTCAACACAGAGTCAGCATTCATTAACCAAGTCAATGGTGCACAAAGAGATCCATTTCGTGTTGTTTGCTTTCTCTGGTTGTTTGTTCTTCATCTTAGCAACGGTTACTACTTCAAGCATTCATAAAGCATAGACATGATGTGTGCCTGCCTTATCTAAGTGAAGCAGAATTATTGGACACCATCATTTTACATGTTCTTTCCCTGGTGAGCAACATCTGTGGCCATCTGCTTATGAAGGTTTTCAATCATCCAGCAGGTCACTGACATATGGGAAAGAAATGGGAATTGAAATGGTATAAGATGTTTTGCCAAGACGAGGAAATCAATACTCTCCCTGGGGTGAAGAGTGCAATATTCTTATCATTGACTATCAGTTTAAATGGGGAAAAATGTGATGCTTCTCAGTGAACATTCAGATGTTCACAAATTTCCACCAGGATAATTAACCAAAATGGGAATGTTTTTGTTGACCCATGGGGTAATCAGACAACATAAAATAAATGAAGTAGCTTCGTAAATAAAATCAGTAATTGAAGAAGGACATTGAGAGATGTACTGTATATGCCCTGTTATTAAAAGACTGCACTACTTGAAATATGTCCAAAATAGCCGAAAATAACAAAACAAATATGATTTATGGGTTTTATATATCTCCAATGTGCATAAATGTTTTTGCAGTGTTAGCATCAGAATGTCAATGTGGCTTCTCTTCTGCTTCATATGGTGATAGGAGAAGGGAGAGAAGTGAAATTACACTTGCTGAACGAATCCCAGTGAACAGTTGGGTGAGAACAAGCAGGTGTTCGGAAACAAGAGTCTGCCAGGAAAAAACGAGTAGTACAGTCTTCTCCAAACACAGACTGTATATATACTGCTGCAGCCAGCCTGGAGATATTAGGTATAAAAGCTTAAGGCGTGTTAGTTTAAGTGCTTGTTTGACAAGTACGTCTGCCTTTAAAAACGCATTAAAAATAAATGATTCTGTGTAAATGCGTTATATGCAAATATTTACTGACTTTTTGTGCTATGTATGACATCACTTAATTAAATTCTCTATAATCAAATATTTATGCAGTATTGTTTTGCTGTCATTTAGCATTTGGTCACATAACATTTATAGTGTGTAAAAAAAAACAATTCTCTTGACAACTGAAATGCAAATATGGCCAGATATTTTCTCACTTATAATAATTTGAACAGGATTTTGTTTTCATGGGCATATTAATTGAATTACTGTTACAATTTACAAACAATTGTGCAAGCAATATATATTCCAGCCACTCTAATATGAGCAGTGTTTATCTGATGATCATGAATTGAAGTACGCATCTATTCTTAGTATACTTAGGATCTCCTTAAAACACATTATCTATATAATACAAATATAAATGTCTTTCAGGGTGTAGCCCTTGGTTGCTTGCATCTAGCAGGTCTAGACAATTAAATTAGTCCCCAGGGTGGGAAAAAAAAATGTTGACTCACTTCGTTCTTGTTAGTAAGGGGAGAAACGGGCACTATAGCCTTGTTCCCATTCATCATCCTCTGAGTGGTTCTATAATGACCCACTCCACTGCCTACCAATATAAGCAGTGCAGCAAGTTCAGTGCATATGGGGCTATTCCACTCTAAAATCATAAAAACATCTTGCTAATGCCCTGTCTACTAAATGTAAATCTGACAATGAAAGTAACCTCCAGTGATGAGTCAAATCAGCCACATGGAGCTAACATCAGTGTTAGTAGCAAAGAAACGTGTGCAATAAGTAAGTAAACTTAGATATATAGTACATTAAATAGGAACCCTTGTTGCTGCTGAGTTATTTTAAGCTTATTTTTTTTCCTTTTGTGTTTAGCTGCTATTTTCAGAAAAGCTTGTCCTGACATAAATGGAGCAGTGTAGAAAAGTTAGAATTACACACTGAACACTTCTTAAAGCCACATTACTAGTTAGTTCAAATGGTATCATTTAGGTAAATGAGGACTACAAAGCATAATTCCACTCAGAAAATTGAAAAACAGACTATTACTAACTATTAATAACTAATGACAAGTACAGATGTGAAATGAAATAAAACTGAAACACCTGGATTTAGACCACAAAAATGTATTAGTATGGTGCAGAGCCTCCTTTTGTGGTAGATAATGTATCAATCTGTCACGGGGCTGACAGATGCAATTCTTGTACATTGACCAGAGTAATTTTGAGCCATTCCTCTTGCAGAACAGTGGTCAGGTCAGTATGTGATCCTGGTAGAAGAAAATGTGACTGAAAACCTGACTCGCTCCTCTAAAACAAGCCAAAGTGGCTCCATAATATTCAGATTTGGTGACTGCACAGGTCATGGGAGATGTTCAACTTCACTTTCACCAGTCTTGCATGTCAAGTGTGAAGCATTTAGTGCATGTGCTCATTCAGAATGGTTTGGTAGTCCTTGGCAGTGATGCACCCATCTAGTACAATTAATGGACCTAGGGAATGCCATGACATTGCAGCCCAAACAATCACAGATCCTAGACCTGCACATCCCTTTCAGACAGCTTCCTCTTGTGTTGTCAGTTACTGATGTTGGATGTGCATCATCTTTTGTGGTGCTGAGGCTTGCTGTCCTACTTAAAGATGCACACCAACAATTTGTCCTCTTTTGAGCTCTGACATGTCTCCCATCTTGTGTGGATTGCAATATTTTATGTACAGCTTTGCTGTTGCTCTGTTAATTCAGCCTTCACCCTCTGCGCTTACTTATGGAAAGATTGGAGACCAGACAATGTGTACATAGGCATGAAATCTCCAACACTGTATCTACCATTTTCATTGTCCAACTATATTTTAGTTGTGCTGCCACACACTCACACAAAACTCTCATCATTATTATCCTTGAGTCTATATCCATGTGTTTCACTTTTCCAGTTTTCTGATAGTTTATACCACCCACCACTGATGTCATATATAGTGAAGCTGTTGCCATTTCTGTGCTGTGCTTGGAGTAATAAATCTATGAACAATTGAGGCACCTCTCAGACTGCAAATAATAGGGGCTCCAATCACATATGTCACTTTTTTGCGCAACCTTACAAACCACCAGTCTTCACATGGTATATATTTAAATTGCTTTGCTGTTGGCTTTATCCTCAATTAAGTGCATACATCACAATGAATGCACCTCAACCTTATCATTCCAATAACTAAAATCTAGCTATGTCTGATATATAGCCCCTTGAGTAATAACCATGCTGTCAAATCTGGATTTTCAAAGGCCCATGGAGATACAGATAACTAACACATTTTGGCTGACTTCCATTTGCATTCAACCTGGCAATTGTCCTGGCTCATCTCATTCTCAGAAACAGGGTTCGAGTGAGTTAGATGCAACCCTTATCCATGAACACAGACATGTGTTCTTCTGCCTGTTGAATCACATCAGCCAGGGAGCCTGCTGTGTGTCACTGAATATTCTAAACTGTTCTGGCTTGAAAAAAAAAATTAGATGAACTGGTTAAATATCACCACCTGCCTACCTTTTTGGTTTAAGAAGCCTTTTTGGGCAAAGGCAAAATGTAATCACTCTTCTTCAGGATCAAAGAATAAAGCAGTCACTTGTTCCACTCTGTTTTCTGCCAAAAACAGTCCAACATGGCTTTCCTGACTGACATACAGTCCCACACCGGCAACCAACTTCAAGCAGACATCAGGGCTCCTTGTATTTGACGTATCTGTGAAGTGTCCTGTCTTGTATACTTTCTGGACAATCCAAATATCTTAAATAATACTACTGTATTTTGGGGTTCCTCCTGGCTAGGGTGAGAAAGAAAGTAAGCTAGTCCATAAATATTCTTGTAAGTTGCTTACACCACTTTAACTTCTCAAATCAGAGGCGCAACATCTCTAACCTAATGCTGTTGCACCTCATCACATCACATTGTCCTGACCCTCATCACAAAGTGAAGGCACATATTCAAGCACCTTCTCTAAATCCACAAAACCTGGGGAGAATCTACATTATTCCTACCAATGAATCTTTGGTTCAGTAATGAAATTACATTCCACTTTCCCAATGCTATTTTCCATCCACCGTAAAGATGTAAGACTTTCCATCACCTGATTTCTGCCTGCCTGGCATTGCACCTGACCCCTGCCCTTCATCATGGGTAGAATAAGGTCATGAGTACATTGGAAATTAGATCTATTGGAGTAGATTGAAATGTATTTTTCTCTGTAGGCTTCCTAGGCTTAGCTTCAGGAGTAAGTCCTTGTAAGTCTCATCCATGCAAGGTTCACTTAGTCTTTTTTTGTGCCTTTCATAGGGGTCAAAAGGATTGCTCTGTGTGTGTGTGACCTTTCCCCAAAGATCTCTCACAGGGCAGAATAATGGTCTTCCATTTTTTAAATTCAGTAGTGCACAAGGAAAACAATATAAGGCAATGAAACACTAATTAAGAATACAAATTTGTACAGCCACATCAGCCACATGAGTGATACTAAGTTCATTTACAAGTACTGTGCATATTGATTTGTGCTAATTTTTCAGCACCCTTGATGCAGATATCACCATGTTGTCTTCTGCTTTCTGTCATGTGACATTCTATTCTTCCACATGGCTAGACAGTACACACACACAGACAGAGAGAGACACACACACAAATAAAATCCCTGCAGAAAAGATGGCTACAGGGATGTTGTGAACAGTGTTGTTTTGACCAGAAAAAAAACAAATCAATCTTAATCCGATCACTGATTTTGTGTTTTGTGAAACATTCATTCTCTTCTGTCTTTAGAATCAAGTGAGTGCTGTTAGTAAATTGGGGAAAGTATGTAAAATGCTCACTGCTACACTACCCTGCACTACACAGCCTGAGCTTGAGCTGAATGTAGGTGAAAGGGTGCTTGCTCTCTCTCTCTCTCTCTCTCTCTCTCTCTTTCTCGCTCACTCTCTTCCCCCTCCTTTCTCCCTTTCTGTTGCTGATTCTTTTAGCATAGCTATCTGCATTGAGAAGAGGGGGATGGGAGATGATGGTATACTGAGAGAGGGAGGGAGTGAGGGATAGGCTGCTACCATATCTGCTTACACTGAAGATGCTGCAACATGGTTGCCTATGTGAGCTGCATTGTATGGCCCACGTGCTCATACACACACACACACACACACACACACATACACAAACACAAAAGGAATTCCCAGGCAGGAGAAAAAGAGAGATAGGGATATACAAGGGCATTAGCTTTAATCTAAAGCACAGGCTGCTGTTAAAACGTAATGTATAAATTATTTTGCTTGTAATGTGTGTTTTATCTACCTCAGATAGATTAACAGAATTGTTTTCTGATAGTTTCAGAAATTTATGTGACTTCCATTTTGCACACTCATTCACACATTGGAGCAATTTATTGTAGGCAATTCACCTACCAGCATGTTTTTGGAAGATGGGAGGAAACAGGAAAGAACCATATGGACACAGGAAAAACATGTGAAAAACCATACAAGCAGTAACCCAAACAACCAGTAACTGATCAGGATTGAACCCAGGGACCTTGGAAGTGGGAGGAAGCTTTGTGCAGTAAAAAAAAATACATGCTATGAACAGATATGTAATTTTTGTTATGTTGTAGCCAAACTGCCAGGTTTCATTGGTACTGACTGCATGACTCATTTGCCTGAATTCCACAAGCTGGTATTGTTATCTGACTGATGGTATCATCCTTTACTTAATTCAGTATTTTATACTTGCCTTAGCCTGGTTATGATCTTTAGGCTATCTCAGGAACACTGGACCTAAGGTAGGAATACACAGTGGAAAAACTCTTAGCATAGCATGGATAGAAACATTATCGTAGCCAATCCATAGACTGATTTTGGAGGACCCACGTGGATGCAGGAGAACTTTGAGAACCATGGAGAGGCTCAGTGTTACTTACTGAACCACCATGCTCAACATTTTAAAGATGTTTCCATGGATATTATGCGTAATAAATAGTATAAATTTCCTGTACATCCTATCAGACATGTGCAGTGATACCATAATGATCTCTTCTTTGTTTCACCAGACTGTAGACCTTCTGCTTAATACTTGAGTTCACAGCTTTACTAATGGAATCTGATGGCTTGTGGGTGCTCATTGCCTCACTGTGTTTCATTATGGATCAAGGCACACATGAGGGTTTCTCCCCAATCACAGATAACTGAGATTCTAATCACAGATCTTATCTGACCGTGTAAATACGAGTAACCAATCGTTATTTGTGTGGAATCACTTTCACAAGCTGTTGGAATGTTTTGGCATGCACACATATGGGCAAAGCCTCTTGATGTTTCCCTTCCCCCACCCATGCTTCCGTCCCCCTCGCTCCCTCTCTGTGATTAATTCAGGCATGGTGGAACGACCTCGTCTGATCTCAGCACTGAGCAGCCCCTCCTCCTCCCTCTTTCATCTTTCATTAGAAACCGGCCATGTTTCAACAGGAACTATTGTGATGCATAAAAGGACTGCTTGTCACTTCACATCAACAGGCTCAACCGATTCACATATTTTCACCAAGATATTTTAGCTCCCCAAGGCTTAACTGGATCCAACAAATGCCTTCGAACGATATTCTCCATTCGCTATCACAGGGTTTAAATTAAGATGTAATCACCCAGTTTTTGCACAGTGCATAAAGCAAATGATTTCATTTTCCTGGACATCTTTTTTAATGCGTGTGATTTTCATCAGAGAAAGTAGCTTCATTTGGAGCAGTCACCAACACTGTTGCTAAGGAAACGTTGGCACTGGTTCTGATTGGTTAAGCTGTATCCAGGCAGTCAGACAACACAGGAGCATCACCAACTCTGCTCTCTGCCAATTCACAGCCAAAAATAGAGCACAAGATTGCGTCCTCTTTAAACTTTACACAACCGTCTTTAAGCAGTCGTGCGGAAAATGATCCATTTTGTTTCGCGATAGCTGCCTGCTGTAACTATATAACGTATCTGAAGTATAACGTATTTTTTTTAAAGAATATTTATTTAGCTTCTTATTTCATGGACAGTCGCAGTCCAAGAAGGCATACATGCTATATATGTGTGAATGTTGTTTTCTGGTTGTATGTTGATGGAATAAATTGATTGTCTTTATAGAGTAGCTCTAACAAATATACATGACCAAACTTCTGAAAACATTTTAACATAGTTCCTAGGGTGCTTAATTTGATGTATATCTGGAACACCAGAACATAGTGTCAAAATCTGAATCCTCAATGAAAACTGCCTTATATTACATAGAAAAGCTCCAATTTCACCATAACACTCATGCACAGACTTTAATCAGGTCCAGATTTATGCCTGTGGAACTTGAAATAAGCTTAGGGAAACTGGAGGCTGATCTTGCCACTCCCTTTTGAACGCATGCTGAATTATCTTCCTCCCCCTCCCCCATGGTTGTAAAAGCCATGCCTGCAGGAATGCTAATCATGCCTTAATTTTCAATGATTTTGGTCATTCAAGATTGAAACCTACAGCTGATACAGAAATGGTGTTCCTTGTCTCTCATCGCTCTAGGTCTTTCTTTTCTTAAAGAAGACACGTTAATTCTTTCTGCATCTGATTCAGCCATTGTCAGTCCACCCACACCTTCAGTAGGCTGCCTGCATGCATATTTTTGCTACATTAATGCATGAGAAGCAACGTGAGTCACAGGGAATAGCACACACCGGTGCTGAAACACACACAAGTAATATTATCTTAAGCCACAGAAAATCCACTTGTACAACCCTGATTATATTTACAAAGCATTATTCCTCAGACTGTATGTCTTTCTGCCTGATTTTCCTGTCATACATAAAGCATCATACACTTTGCTCTTGAGTTGAGATCTAACGTTGTGCTCTCGTGGCCGGCCGATTTTGGAGTCATTGCAACCAAAGACGACAACAACGTGTGAGAATTGCTGTATCAGAGTGTCACTGCTGATATAGTGCACTTGTTACATCCACCAATAAGAGGATAATATCGGATGACACAAAATTCACGGGGGAGAAATGAATACGTGGTTGTTGGAAGCAAAAGCAAAATGTAAATAAAACATGCCATTTAATGAATTCATTAATTCAAGCTCACTTTGTAGAAAGCTTCTGTTTATGTGACCCCATTTTATGCATGAGCATGGATTGTGATAATTTGTAAAGCAAACACGTTATCGCTCAGTCTGTAGAATTCAGTCAAGATCTTACTGAGATCCTCTTATACGATGTGATAAGTAATAATTAATTACGTATTGATATGGATACTGCATTCATGGCCTTTGTCAGACTGGTATCTACAGGTATACTGATATTTACTCCTAAAAATACTCCAACATTATGTATCGGTGGCAGAACAATATGACTATTGTGAATAAAGTGCAGATGTGTGCAATTTTCAGCCTGTAGTGCTGTGCAAAAATCCTGCTGAGGCATCAGTGTTGTTTAGAAAAGTCCAGAAAAAAAAGTCTAGTCCTAGAGTCCTATGTGTTATCCTGTTTAAAGCCTGAATAGCCTGCTGGAAGAAGCTCCTCCTCATCCTGTCTGTGTTGGCTTTCAGGCAGTGGAAGTGCTTACCTGACCACAACACAGAGAGGAGTCTGTCGTTTGAATGGTTGAGGTCCTTCACTATCTTCCCAGCCTTGATCCAGCACCACTTGATGTAGATCGACTGCAGGTCAGGGAGCTCAGTGTTGATGGTACGCTCAGCTGATCTCACCATCCTCTGGAGAGCTCATCTATCCGTCTTGGTGCTGTACCCAATCCCGGTTGTGATGTCAGGATGCTCTCGATGGAGTATGCGTAAAAGTTCCTTCGTATCTATGAGGGCAGCTTAAAGTGGTAAAGAATGTAATGTACCTTCCTCATGTGGCTGTTGATGTGACAGAACCATGACAGTTCCTGCAGGATGTGAACACAGAGGTACCAGAAACTCTCCGCTCTCTCTACTACGGTGCAGTTGATGTTAAGCAGCTGGTAACTCTTCTCCTGCTTCATGTATAATCCACCTGTTTTGAGAAGCTTTTAGGCTCACCATAGATTCTGCTTATCAAGACTGATTATTTATGTTACTATTTCCTACTGGCAGCTCGAATCAATCCATCCTCTCTCATCAGTAAGGTGTTTCCATCTAGAACTCTCACTCCCTCAATGTTTTTTGTTTTCTAAACCATTCTGTGTAAAAGCTATAGCGACACACATTCTTGATGTGAACATTAACTGAAGCTCTTGACCTGGATCTTCTGTATGACTGTATGCATTGTGCTACTGCCACACTTTTGTGTGTTTGGATAACTGGACAAAGGAGTTATACACACACACACACACACATACACACACACCGGTATTTATAATGTGTGTTTTTTACAATCTTCATTCCTTTATTGTACATTCTCATGCTGTACATTTTTATCTTTTCCCTCTTATATTACTAGATTTTATTTTGACCGCCCTACACCTTGTACTCTGCAAGTAAAAAGACAGATATGTCAACAGCAGCATGAGAATCTATTTTATTATTTCGCAGTAGAATAGCAGAGAAGTGATACAGAGTGCTCATCACTAATCGATTCTTCACCAGCTCTCACAGATGGATTCTGTCAGCGTGCTGCCTGGCAACCATCGGTCGGAGCTGAAGGATAGGGGGAGGGGGCGATGTCCCTGAGGAAGCCTTGCACCAAGGTCAGATATAAATGTGTGTGTGTGTGTGGGTGTGAGTGTTTGTGATGCGTCCACCAATGATGAGTCACCACTCTCTCTCTCTCTCTCTCTCTCTCTCTCTCTCATATCCCTGACCTTGAACATGCTTGCACAGCACCAAGATTTCCAGCTGGGTGAAAACGCAAAACACTGTGTGCCCACCAATTCACTTATCGTAATAAACTTTGCTGCCTTTCCAAGATAATAATAAAAGAAGCTCTTTAGACATAGCCCTGCAATTTGTTATCTAATAGAACATAAACTTGGATAACAGAAAATGTTATCAGAGTCTTGTAACACATCTGACAGGATCCAAGTAGGGACAGCAGTTGTAAAATTTTACTGCTCTTACTAAATATTATGCTATAATAATAGCAAAATTACAGTGATGTCAAGGTTTTGCAGTGTGCAAGGTCGTGCAAGCTTCTTATCTCAGGTTACTGTCTCCGTGTGCATGTGGACTTCCTCTGGGTTCTCCGCTTTCCTCCCTCTTTCCAAAAACATACATGTACCGTAGGTAGACTAGCTACGATAAATTGCCTCAAGGTATGAACGACTGTGTTAATGTGTGTGTCATGATGCGTGATGGTGTCCCCTCCAGGGTGTTTGCCCACCTCACCTAATTTTTTAAAACAAATTAATGAACATTATGAAATATACGTGTTTATGTTGCAGCAGTGTTATTGTAAGGTTTATAAACATTCTTAGACCTTAAATTCCAAGAAAACAAAAAAAAAAATGATAATAGCATTGAAAATTACCATGAAAATTGATGATAGCATTCGACGGTTGGCAGGGTACATTCAAACAGAATGAATTGTACATTTGTTTTGTATTGTACCTTAACATAAAGAAACTTTACAACTTAACATAACAACATAACATAACAACTTTAAACCTAATAACTGTTTGAATCATAAATTTATCCATTCAGACTCTAAACTCTAAGGTCATGTGTGAACTAAGTATTCATTGAGAAAGTTATACAAGTATACATACTGTATAATATATAGTATATTATATAAGAACACAAGTAATGCAGATTCAAAACTTTTAACAGTAAAGGGCTTAAGATGAGACAGAAATTAGTATATCCTGAGTAGCTGAATTCCATGTATAGCAACAAATTCTTCAGAAAATATGATTTATACAAATGTA
>JAOTRN010000003.1:15816928-15839020 GCA_028566695.1 Bagroides melapterus | reverse complement strand
TTTTTGTTTTTGTTTTTTGCTGGAATGTCTGGTTCATGCTAACATTGCTATAAAGATTCTTGCATCCTCCTCTGAACAATTTACTGGGTTAACATTGAAAAAAACCACCACTATAACAGTTCCAGGCTATTTTAAGTGTTTTGTATCCAGCTGTTTTGCATAAAATACCAACCAGAATGGGTGGAGAGCTAAGTCTGTAACTACCTGTAAATGCCTAACTGTGTCCTGCTGTACAACATAATAATAATAATTATGTTAGCTTCATAAGAGGAGGAAAATAAGTTAATTCCTTTAGACCTCCAAGTTCACAATGTCTCCCTTGACAGCTCTCCATCACTATCAGCATGTTATGCCCAAGTTCTATTTTTTGTAATGAAAAAACAGCCTTATAACCATGATATATGCAGTAATATATTTCTGCAACCTATAATGTTCATTATTATTGCGTATTATACATCCATTGTAAATCTTTTCAGAACTTTTATGACAGTGCTACAGAGCTAAATCAATGCTCATCATACAATATAACCGTGTTGCAGTGTAAGCATGGCAATAATTAATGAATTAGGCTGGCCTAGTAATATTAATAATGCAGAAAGGAGTTATTTATACCCTGTAGTGCACTGAAATCTATTAAGGAAATGTAATATGTGTAGAATAAACGTACACATTCTGACATATAACCACATTTGGATAATGCTAGCCTGTTTAGAGGGCCTACAAATTTAGGTTATCTTCATGTCATGGTGTTCTTTACTTCTATCTTGTTTGTCATTTTCTGATAACAGTAGCTGGTAATAACTTGTGAAATAGCCCCTGCTTTTCAGTAACTGTTTTTTTTTTGTGTTTGTTTGTTTTCTGATAATCTATCTGCTCCTATTGGCCAGGAATCCTCCTGTGAGTTCAACATTTTATTTAGCAGTTAGACAGCTTAAATTTTAATATTATTTGCACACACTACTAGTTGAACCTTGTTTTGATTTGTGTGGATCTCAACTCTTTATCTGATAAAAGCATTTGATTTTTTTTTTCTCCCACACAATCATATCGGCGCATCGACTGCAAGAGGTGAACAAGTTGTTTTGCCTTTTTTCAATCTTGCGTCAGGCCTCAGGAAAGTTGGCACATCTTACATTGCTCCACCTATCCCTTTTGTCAGACAGAAATGTCCTGAACAATGTCAAAACAGGAAAAAAAAAAACTCTTTGATTTTTTTCAAAGCGAAAATCTTGTATGAGTAGCTGCAATATGTTATGACACATATCCACAGAAGGAGAAGAAAGTGAGAGAAAGTGGAAAGGAATTGCAGAGTGTTTTGTGGGATGGACAGCAAGCACATGTAGTGAATACTGATATCTTTCAGTTTAATATCCTACATATGCAGTAGAAGTCTGATGTATGACTGATGACTGCTCCCAGTCTGCTATAACAGTTACCATAGTTATAGCTTAATGTCTTAAGGTCTAGTAAACAAGAACATCAGCGAATCCCTCGCCCATCCTTTTTCTTCTTCAGCCAATAGATTGGAGACTAAATGACCCTTTGTGTGTACAGTGTAAGAATGTGTGGAAGGCTTCATGCTGCGTTGTGGTGTAATTAGGTGGAAATGTGGTGACCTCAGGGCGGAAATGGAAAGCTATGACCATCACAGGCCCAATTTTCCTTCTCCCCAGGCTTTCGGCTTGCTCCCTGACCAGGAGGATGACATCTCCTCTGTCTAATCTCTCTCAACCCCATGGCTGCCAGCATTTCCTTTTGCAACTATCAGATAAAAAAAAAGAAAACAGCTTACATACTTGCCTGATATGCTGAATTATAACTAGTGCAACATTTATGGTTAACAGAGCAAAACATTTTATACCTGTGTGCTGAAAAATTCTTGAATCAGAATGTGTAAGTTAATATTCTATGACAGCGTGGCTCTGACAGTAGTTCAGGCTGTAACATAAATGATAGATTTACCTTAATTTACTTCAAATATTTTATAGTTTCTATAGAAACAGCTCATTCACAGTGACGTGTATAGCAGATGCTCCACATTCCCTGAGGCTAAATAGAAATGGATTTAAAACAAATCTATTGTTATTTAAGAAAGAAAAAGGTTTGCACTTGCTGGTTTCGCTTTATCGTGGTGAGCTAGGTTGTTTTGTCTTTTGAACTTCAAGATAGAGAAAAAAATGCAAAAAAAAAAATGCAAGACCGTTAAGGAGTGACTGTTTATAGATGCTATGACGTAAGGGATAACGGGAACTAATTGAACAAATGTAACTATAAACAGGTAAAAAAGCATAAAATTTTGTTTATTAATAAATTTGCAATGGGCTGTATCAGACCACCCTGGCCTAGATTATTTCCCAATAACAGCACACATTAAGTCAAGAAGCTTTTATTGTCATTTTAACCATATATAGCTTACGCAGTACACAGTGAAATGAGACAACGTTTCTCCAGGACCATGATGCTACACAAAACAGTAAACAAAAGACAGAGCTACATAAAACAAAATCATAGCTAAGGACAGAGCTGAGTGAGTCCTAGCCACATAAAGTGCGTCTGTGCAACGGGGTGCAAACAGAGCAATACAAAAAGACAAAAGACAAAATTGCAGACAAGACAGTACAGACATTTCAAGACAAGACATCAGACAATACACAAAAGCAGCACCGACCATTTATTATCATCTGTCATGCATCACTCCCTACATATAATATCGATATAACACAATACTGCTTAAGAGTACTATTTAATAAGCACCACAGTGTGATTGAAATGACAATAACTGTAAATGATTAGCGTATATCATATAACAGCACAGAAAGTACTCTCATGTTCCAGAAAGGTCTCTACTGTGGTCTAGCAGGTTCTCACCTCATGGCTACATGGATTTCCTCTTAGTTCTCTGGTTTCCTCTTACTGTCCAAATAAATGGAGGTAGGCAGGTGTGACTATGGATGTTCATGGTGCATTGTAATATACTGGCATCCCATCAAGCTTCCCCTGGCGTTCCCAGTAAAGTCTTCAGCTCTAATACAATACCGAACAGGATTAAATGCATACTCAAACTGAACGAATTAAAGCACTTTATCATTTATCATATGACTTCATATGTATTGTACTGATATCAGACTCCATCTCTGAAGATCCTCGTGCTGTACGTACATTACCTTACATATTACGTCAATAGCTTATAGCACTGAATATGTGCAGTATCTCCCACTATGCCACTTTATCACTGCACACACTGTTTACATCTTTTTTTGTCTGGTACAAAGTTAGCATAAGAATTTCAGTGTATATAAATACTTGAAGCATTCTTAATGCACATGACAGTAATTTTGTAACTTGAAACATCCAGAAGTCCAGGAGAAGCTAATATGATTGGTATGTGCCAGTCTATATATTTGTCCATTAGAAAATTCAAGGGATATATTTATAAATTGGTTTCCTTTATGAATACCGTTATAAGTTGACGAATGGTAGCATGGTTGTCTGATATGTTTGATCAAATTTATCTTTTGTAAATAGATTATACTGTCTCTTCCATATACGTGTTCAGCACACCTTCTGCATTGGATTGTCATACCAAAATGCAACACTGACACAAAACAGTGATGACTGGCACAATCGTGTATAAATCCAATAGTAACAGGCTACTTAGGGCAATAAATATTCTCACAAATATAATTTCCAGAAGTGCTGCTGCTGTGGAATAGACCTTGTCAAAGGATCACAATGGGAAACACTATGCATATGCAAGCAAATCCAAGTTTTGCACATCATTTTTCATTGTTTTCTTCTGTTTACAGAACAATAGTAAGTTGAGTTTATAATTAATGCTATGCAGTCTCACATCCCACACAGAATGCGCAAAATCATTCCTGTGTTTGAATGGCACAAGCAAATCATAATCCTTTATGAAAGGGGTTGCACCTTCCTTTCTTTCTAGTTCTGGCTTGACTGAAATAGATCCAGGTGATCTTTACATCTGTCTGAGTTTTTCTACCTTTTTTCCCTGAGAGAGTAAATTATGAGGCTAGCTTGTTACCTTGGGCAGCAACAGTATAGAGATATTGCAGAGAGATCACAAAAATATGGCTTAAATTATTTTCCATTAACCCTGCCTTACTTCCCAGCTTAATTGAATCCAGACTCTGAAATAGAACATGCTGTGGGCTGAGCAAAGACCCCTCTCTCCATCCTCACAACAAAAAGAACTGCATGTATTCTCTTCTGATGTGCTTCCAGCATTCATAAGATGCCAGAAGTGTACAGTGAGGAAACAACAGGGCTGTGACAGAAAACACTTTGTTTTTGTGCTAGGTCATGGCCTTTTCTCTATGGTGAAAAATATTGATTGTTTATAAAGTCATACTCTTTATTTATGTCATTATACATGTGAAATCCTGAGTATGAAAACAACCCAGGTCTCAGTTGGTTATATCAATATCATATATCATATTTTGGCATAGCCATACACAAACTTTCCATGATTTCTCAATTTTCAGAAATGATTGCAAAATCAAGCAAACTCAGCGATATTCTGAGCAGCTTTGATTTTTTTTTTTAAATGACAGCAGATTTTCCGTAGATTTGGTCCAAGACACATTGCATCATCACAATCAGTTTTCAGTGAAGTTCTTAGTGACACTCCACATTGGCGGTTAATAGCTCCTATGAAATTAGACACAGAGAGCTTTAAGAATTTGTAGTTTTTCTTCAGTATTTCTGTTTTTATCTAGCTTACTGGGGCATAATACTACTAGGGGTAATAATAGCTTATATATATATATAGTAATTATAGTTTATATATTTAAAACAAATGGCAATGTCAAACCAATTTGTGGGATACTCCAAGAGCTTGTTCATAAGGATCTAAAATTTGAAGGTGTTATTTTCAAGCAGTACAATTCTGAGTAAGTTATCCCAACAAAGGTGCAAACATCTCATACTGAAAGCCAAATGTGCCCTGACTAATCTTATAACAGACTTGCACCAATAAAACAATTTTTTATTTACATTTACTAGCAGACACCCTTATCCAGAGCAACTTACATACAGGGGCCCAGCAGTGGCAGCTTGGTAGAGCTGGGAATCAAGCTCACAATCTTCCAGTTGGTAGACCAACACCTTAACCACTAGGCTACCACATCCCCATTATGATTATTATTTTGTTTATACTGATTGAAAACAAATAGGAACATATCTCCTAGCTATGCACGTTTATGTTAATGAATGTTTTGGTGGTTGCCCTGCAAGCTTCATATCTGCTCACTCTACCACACACAAGCTTCATATCTGAACCTCATCACAGAAGCATAATAGATACAGCTAAAGATGTGTAATATGAATTAACCGTGGCCAGACAGCTACGTTACTAGAAGCCTTGTCCTTATTTCATTTTTTGAACCGATCCGCTGTCTTTAACTCAACCGTTCAGCTTTTCACCTCAGCTTTTTTCTCGCCTCTTACCACACCCGCATGTACATCCAGGCCTCACTGAATCTAGCAAGTCAAAAGGGTTTTACTTTCATACCTTTGTTTCCTTACCCCGTATGACACATGAAAGCCGGAGTGTATTTTATCCAGTTGAAGCTAGGCAGCATGTACTCTCTGTCTATTATTCATGCAGTGGAAGTGAATAGAACAAAATTGCGTGTTGCTTTTGAGACCAGCTCAAGTTACAAATGGCATAAGAAGAGATAAGAAGTATTGATAATGCAGACTGCAATAGACACTGCAATCAGACTAAGCTTCGGTCATCAAGAGGAGTCTTCCTCTAGTTATCTGTAGTGTTTTGTCTATACTTTAATGCTTGATTTATTTGTTTTTGTTTACAATCAGAAATGCGATCCGATATGTGTCAGTATCGTCTTGATATAACTGATGATTTCACATTACAGCACTGAGAGAGCGTCTCGCGTTTTTCTGCGCTCATCTCTCACACGCTTAATTTGGTCTTGGACTGAAGACATTTCAAAGTATTTGGCTCCAGGCTTTCTGATGTAGACAAACAGCATAGCATACTGATTTATTTCTCGCTACTTAGTGTATCTACACTATGTCAGACTTCACAACAGAAAGTCAAGGATTGGCATATTGCATGTAATAAGCAATTTTGCAGTGTTATGCCCTTGTAAGCTGTAAATAATACTGTAGATCCTCTTGCTTATTTATTGAACAGTCTGGATACAGGAAATGCACTGATACGATACATGTGCTCTGTCCTTACTGCGCTATAACATTTTAACTTAACATTGATTAATAGTGGTCCATTCTTTCTAGTTTTTTGGCCACGAGTACACAAAAGTTGCTGCGTTAGCTTTGGGAATGAAAGAGCTCACATCACAACTTTTTTTGCTTTGAAACGAGAAGCCTCACGGGAGCTTCCACGCCATGAGTTCATGCTGAACTAGGTCACTGCACAACTGCCAGGTGTAGACACTATAGTTTGAAGACAGATTGAGCTACGGCTTATCGTTCTGCTATCAAGAAGTGAAGGACAAACTGGGTCTTTACAGAAGCATGTCTGTCTAAAATGTGATTACATTTTACTACTGATGATTCCCATAAAAGCTGCCTTCATTCTATTTTCTACATCACTTCTAAAGCTTGACATTGCTTCTGTATTACAATCCTAACAGTCCACAGCCGCAATATATTTAATCTTGTGCTAAATCCAAAGCAGGCAGCGTTTATTGGAAGTTCTTTTCTAGCCTCAAAAAAGTTGAGCACACAAAGAGCGAGTAGTTTAGGTCAATCAGCCATGAAATTAATTACACACCGCACCCAAGCTTGCTCAGCACAATTGTGCATGGATGTTGTAATCTTACGTCATTTTAACCCCATGTTCCTGTGGTTAGTGTTGCAAGAGACATTGCAGTGTGCCTCTTGCCACGCTTGTTTAACAAAAAGACCTAAAGTAAGAAAAGATCAGGAAGAAAGGTTGCTATATTTGATCTAAAATATATTCAAGGAAATTTTACTATTTTTTACTAAATTACTACTTAGAAGCTGTGAATAATTAACATTACAGCTAAACTTGCTAAAGATACACTTTATTAGGAACACATGCTTATTTATCCAATCAGTGCAATGCTTACAAATCATGCAGATATAGAGCATCAGTTAATGTTCACTTCAGACATCAAAATGGGGAAAATTGTGATCTTGATTTCTTGAATGGATATCAATAACTGCTGATCTCCTGGTAAAACAGTCTCCAGGACTTTACACAGAACAAAACATAATTAGTAAAAAGCAGTTCTGTAGGTGGAAATGTCTCAAATGTGCTCAGAGGAGAATGTCCAGACTGGTTTGAGCTGAAGGAAGGCTACAAATAACTCAAATAACTACTCTTTAAATCAATATTGAGCATTAATAATCAAAGCATCTCAGTGGACATACACATAGACAGCTGCAGCTGGGCTACAACAGCAGACCATATTAGGTTCCACTCCTTAGCCAAGAGTCTGATAAGTCCATTTCCATTCTGCCGGTGGAACGGAACACATAACGTACTGACAAAAAGGGTTAAAGCCGCTAACACAGTTATTAATTTAGTTTGTACCTGCTCACAAGCTAACAGTAGATCATGCTGTTACGATGGATGAATGAATACATTACCTAGCTGTGCACAGTTATGTTAATGAATGTTCTTGGTGGTTGTCCTGCCAGCTTCATATCTGCCCACTCTACCACATACAAGCTTCATATCTGACTTCTCATTGTAGAAGGAAAATAGATACAGTAAGTCAAATAATTACAAGTATAGTGAGCGGAAAAGCTTCTCAATACACATGCACAGATGCAGGTGGGCTACATCAGCAGAAGAACAGGAAGTTGAAGATACAGTTTGGCACAGATTCACCAAAACTGGTGTTGAAGATAAGAAGAACAGGTGCCATTTTTCCAATTTTCCCTTTTACTGTGGTTCAGCTGGACACTTTAATCGGCCATAATATCAAATAAAATGGTTGTAAAGCCTCTGAAAATGACTGTCTGAAGTCTGTAACCCAGAGATATTACCAGATGCTAGGTATGCAAGAATATTCTGTTACAGTGTCTTGTATATGTATTCGCTGCCCCTTGGACACACCCACATTTTGTTGTAGGAAAACCTGGAACTGAAATGGATTTTACAGGGATTCTATGTCATGACTTTACACAGAGTAGTCTGGAAAACATACTGCTTGCATAGGCATTCAACCTTGTCACTAAAAATAAACAAAAAATCCCTCTAGTGCAACTTATTTCTATAGAGGTCACATACCTTGTTGACTGAGTCATCTTGTGTGTAATTACAGTGTTACATGACCTCAATATAAATACACCTGTTCTTGGAAGGTCGCAGAGTTTGTTGGAGAACATACCAAAACAAACATTCTGGACTCCAAGAATCTATCAAAACATAACTGGGGCAAGTTCTAGAACATTATGAGTCAGAGGTGGGTTATAAAAAAAATCCCAAGTTCTGAACACCCCACAGTTCATCATTATGTATATAGTAAACTACAACTCCTAACGTCAGCGAACAGTTAAAGAGGGCATTAGTCAGAGAAGCAAAGAGGCCAAAGGTAAGGATCTGGAGAGGAGCTGGTGAAGAGCTGGAGAATAGCTGGGGAGATCCACACTTCAGATGGGAGAAGCATAGCCTCAATGCTCCACAAAGCTGGACTGTGTGGAAATGTGATTATTGAAAAAAGCCATCTGAAATATTAGATTTCATATATCATATTTAGGGTTTGACAAAAGCCATTTTCTAAATCTAACAATCTAGAAGAAAAAGATCAAAATCCCTGCAGTGAAACATGGTGGTGGTAGCATCATGTTGTTAGACTGATTTTCATCAACAGAGACAGGGAGATTGACCAGGATTGATGGCAAGATGGATGAAGTTAAATAAAGGGCAAACAAAGAAGTAAACCTCTTCTTTTCTACAAGAGACTTGAGGACAATGACAAGGCAAACTGCTAAAAAAAATAGAGGCAACAAAGGTGAAATTACAATTTCGAAAACGTTGCACCTTTAAATTTTAAAAAATAATGTGTAAATGAAATGGGTAAAAATTCCAAATCATGGAAATTATTTTGACTGCAGGTTGATACAATTTAAAATGTTCAAGAGAGAATACTTATGCAAGGTACTGTAAGTTACATTCTACTGTACTCTTCGGATACACAATGACCTGTTCCCATGCAATCATGTTTTATAACTGAGGTGAAACAAGAGCGGTTCCTTTTTTTTCTCTACACCTTCCTCATTCAATCAGTCTGATACAGGTACTTTCTGTTTATCAAGCTTACCAATGATATACTTCAATGTATTTTTTATGATATTCTTCCAAGATATTCCATATGAAATGTTTTGGTTTATTGTGTATTGATTTATTGTGTTTGCTCAGCTTCACAATGGCCTTCTTTACTAGATACACTGATACATCTTAAGCCTTCAGTTTTGCTAGCAACACCAACAGAGTCCAAATCAAAATCCTTCACTTGGAATAAACACTACAGCTGGCTCATTTAAGTCAAGGTTGGTGCAGTAATATACAGTAAACGAAGCAACAAATGACAAACCACTGTCCATTTGCTTATGGTTCTCTAAATTACAGGAAGTATGCATTAAAAGAGATGTGGTTACTAAATGGCTCACAAAGCATATATGTAAATCATATTAAATTGAAACTGCCACTCTGCACTCTATACTAGTCTTTAACTATGTGGGACACATCTCGAATGGGATGTCAGTTCATTGTCACATACATATTCACACAAGTTTTAAAGTTTTAGGCCTTTCAAAAGGACATACCATCAAGGACAACAACCTCCTAATTTGTTGGACTGTTTATTTCTTTAATTAATCCAGTGTCACCTAAATGAGGATGGGTTCCCTTTTGAGTCAGGTTCCTCTCAAAGGAGTTTTTCCTTGCCACTGTCACCAGAGTCACCTCAGGCTTGCTCAATGGGGATAAATACAAACACACTAAATAAATAACTATTATTCTTGATTTACTATTTTTTGTACAATATCCTAGTAGTTTGTTACAACTGTTTTTTATGCTTATGTTCTGTAAATGTTTTTTATGCTTATGTTCTGCTTTGAGACAATGTCCATTGGTAAAAGTGCTATACAAATAAAATTGAATTGAATTGAATTGAACATAGCATAGCGAAAATTTAGCTTTGCCAATCCATCTACTGCATGTTTTGCAAGGTGAAAGGAAACTGGAGAACCAAGAGAATCCCCACCCAGAAATATGGACAACACACAGAAACTTGATAGCAACTCAGTAGCTCGAACCAGGGACCTCAAAGCTGTAAGACGGAAGCCACCACCATGCCACCAAACTGCCAAATTAAGAAATGTAAATGTAGATTAATTTACTTTGAGTCATTTCAAATTCAATATGCTGGATTGCAAAACCAATGGCCTTGTTTCTGTGCAATTATGATAGGAATTCTCTGTAACACTGTGTATTTCCATCTGTACTGTTTAAGTACTCGAGTAATTGTACTGTGTAAAATGCTAGTTGCTGTGTAAGTCTGTCTTTAAATGGTTTGCACTAGGCTTGCTGGCTTGTGTTTACACTCTTTCTCTCTCTCTCTCTCTCTCTCTCTCTCTCTCTCCAGAGGCCATCTTGCCTCATTACTGGTTGGCCTTGGCAGTGTGCCAACAGTGCACTTCCATTCAATCTTCCTCCTCCATCTCCATCCTGATAGCCCACGATGGATACCGACCCCCTGCCCTGCTCTCGGCTGATGGGATCATGGGACATAAGAGGTTAGGCCCCTCCTCCATTCTCCCATTTAAACATGGATTTCATCTGCAGCAGTTCTATTTTCTGTACTGTCTCTTTTCTACAGTACATAGGATGCGCTTCATTCCATTTCTTAAACAGAATTCTTTCTTTACAGAGCACTTCATCTGTAACCAGGTACATACTGATATAAAATGATGTTCAGTGGGGTTTGTCCAACCTTCACTCCCTTCAGCTTTTGGTGTATTGCTTTGACACACAAAACAAGATTTCTTCTTACTTTGAGCTAGCTATCACACATAACACTGCTTAATAAACTCAAATGGAAGTTTAATTGACCAATTTTTGATCTGTGGCTTATTATAAAGTATTTATCGATGTTTTGCATAAGGTTAGTCAGTTATAAAGGACTGTGACATAACTATGAGATTGGTGTTAGTTATCAAAGACTTTAGGAAAAAATTAAATGTCAAATTCAAAACAGCCACAATCATTTGCATTAGAAATGGTAAAATTATTGTTCTGATTTTTTTTAGTGGAACAAAAAGATAAGGTGTAATGTGGGGCAAAAAAAATTGAAGCTTGAGAGCTCCAACTTTTTAAAGATATATCATGATTTTAGATGCTGTGTGGAATGCATCCATACTTACTTTCCTCCTGGTTTTGCTTGGTTCCTGCTCCCTGTTTTTCTCCTGCTCCAGACATGCCTTTGAAAAATGTCCCCATGATCAGTATTTGCCCCTGTTCCTTTTAATTAGCCTCATTATTATTATCTCATTAACCTGTATATATACACACACTGCTCCTTGTAGTCTAGTGCTGTCTCGTACAAATCTGTGTTCCTTTATTCCCTAACGCTCCAGGTCCTAGTTTATTATTTCTTAGGTCTTGCTTATTTTGATAACTGTGTTTTTAACCTGATCTTAGATCTTAGCAATGATTAATGGAAAAGCACCAAAAAAAAAAGATGTTGGTTGTATCTTTACATCTAGATGCCAATTGCCCACTTTTGTTATATGTACCTACAAATTCTGTATAGCACTTGGAGATACTTATTAGCATTATATCTTTTCCTAGATATTCCCTTAAAACTTGCAGGGCTGTTAATAAAAATGTCTATGTCAACAGAGCACACGCTTTATATATCTAAAATATGTTCTTTAAGTCGTTTTCATGGTATCGCTCTTCAGTGATGAATAAGTGCAATTCTGAAACATTGCATCTGAGAACAAAAAACACTCAAAATGGAGCAAGAGATACAGCCTTCCTTGATGTCCTGTTTCCCAGATTGGAAAGTAAAGTACAGCTGCATTGTTTGTTTTTTTATGCCATGCAATTAATTCACACATGCATTTTTCATGATCCTTTTCTAGTCAGCACGATGCAAATCTGTGTATCTTTTCCCTCTCACTGCTAACAATGCCGTCTTGCATGTCCCTTTCGGTGGGCATTTAAAAAACACTTGCAGTTAGATCAAAAGCTGGGAAAAACTGTCACATTGCTCCAATTTGGGCTACACCAGAAAGAGTGCTTTATCCATGCTAGCAAAGGAGCAAAAATATATCCATAAACAGGTGTTCTAGAGATTCTACTCTACAGAGGCCTCTTGATATATTAGTCTCTGCAGCTAAGGCAAGCCTAAAAGTATAAGATTCCTCTGGCTGCTGCTGGCCTGAGAAAATAATCTTAAAGTCTGGAATGTAAAACCCCACTGTGCCTAATTGATTGGAATTCTGTGGACCGTGTGGGTTGATGCTGGGACGATAGAAATAAATAAGGTAAATCACATTCATGTGCGCTTGCCTTTATATGAAGGTCTGTGCACTGGCAGATGGGTGTAGCATTGATTTTCAGTGTTTGAAAATGTGTGGATAAAGGCTACAACTTGAACAAAGACCTATGATATCTCCTGGCTAGCACACTGTCAAACTTTACCTTTTTTTTGCTAATAATGAAAATAAAGTAATCTATTTTAAATTTGATCTCTGTGGTAAGGTTGGATTCTGACATTTGTCTCATCTTTTTGTTTATCTGCTTGAATCATTTGGATCTAGAGTCATGTTATTCTCTTAGGTGATTAATCAAGAGTAGTTTCAATCTCCCTGAAGGTGTGAATTTTGGGTAGGGCTAAAGATGAAACGTGTCCAGCTCGATATTCATATATAGTCAAATATATTTTTGTCTCTTCTGCTTTATTCATTTCCAAAGTATAAAGTCAGGTTTTCTTTTAAAAAATGTGAAAATCTTGTTGAATTTTTACTGGACAGTTAAAGGGGTCCCTAGAGAGTAACTATACACAAATGAATGCAAAACCAATTGAAATAAAAGGAAAAACTTTTTTGTAAATGACTGCTAAGTTAGCAATATTGTTTATGTGTTTTATAACATACGTTGTTTTGTTGACATACATTAGGAAATCAATCACTTAAATATTCCGTTTTTAAAGCCACATGAGAGAAACCCATCAACTGTTCACTTTCACAACATATCATATGTACGTTATGAAAGGGATCAATTGATGGGACCGCCTCGGGAAACCATGGGAAAAAATAAGGCTTGCTGATGGGTTTAAAGGATTATTATAAAAATCCTCTGACCTCTGGCCACTTATCCTACACAGGGTCAAGAGGATCCTGGAGCCGATCCAGGGGACTCAAGGCACAAATTAAGCGACATCCTGGATGGGGTGCCACCCATCGCAGGGTAAAATCACACTCACACTCACACACCATTTACATATTACAGACAATTTAGAGATGAGAATCAACCTACAATGCATGTCTTTGGACCGGGGAAGGAAACTGGAGAACCCTGATGAAAACTCCAGGTACATGTCACAGAACAGAGTCAGGAATCAAACTCCTTATGCTGGAAGTGGGAAGCAAAAATGCTAACCATAGAACATAATGGATACTTGTATGTATTACAGTTTATGCTATTATACTATGAAAGAGCAAAATACTCTTTAATATGAGTAGTAAAATTCTACTCATGGTATTTTACATTGTAAACCATACAGAGTTTATTTTCCAAAAGGTTCTTGAAATTCTGACAGGCAACTCAATTTTTATGAGCACCGTTATTCTAAGTGTAGGTAAAAGGCAATATCTGATGACAATTTGAGAAATGAATCTTGCTGGCAAATGGTAGGAGAAAAAGATTCATTGGAGATACAACAATGCTGTACTTGATACACTTGTATAGCATACACACAACCATGTCAGTTCCACTACTGTGCCTGGAGCTTAGTACAGTACACAAGTCTAATTGTTATAATGGTTCTTGTATGGTCTTTATCTTTAATCCTTTTTACCAGTACACTGGCGTTCCATTCTGCTGTCAAAGTGGAAATCTGATATAAAATTAGTCGGGACACTGTTGTCTTTCAGGATGAGAGGTGTTTTGCCTTCACAGTATAACCTTACACAGAATTTTAGTGGTTGAATATAATACTTTTAAATTTTACTTGCTTATGCACAAGCTAGAAAAAGTGACCTGTGAAGTGACCTGTGAAAGAAATTCAATGCTTAACATGAACACTCCAAAGCAAGAAGAAATTCTTTTTTTTTTGCCCTCTGGTAAAAAGAGTTAATAGACACGGTAATGTCTTTTAATAAAAAAAATTAAAAATGAACTTGAATTTACTGTGATTACAAAAATCCATGTAATTATTAATGTAGAAAGCATACACCGACATTTGTATATAACAGTAATTTATATAGCAGGTTATGTCAATAATGAGCTTTGCTCCATATAACTTAGAAATGAAGGAAAATCAATACATAGTTTTCAAACCCTTTCACCGTTGCTGTCGAGTATCTTTCATTGTGTTGCCTGTGCAAACATGGCTGATAGGAGCTGCTGAACTTTGACCTGGGAGTACAATTGTGGTGTTATTCACCTAGACGTACTTCTGTGTGTCCAGGATTTCTTTAAACATATGACTCAGCCTTGAATATTTACAAAGATTTGTTAGATGCATTAGAAGCAGTAACAGAAAGGAAGTAATCGTCTATTCACGAACTCACATCATACAGCACAAAACACATACAAACCAGTGAAGTCTTCTTAACTAGATTCTTATTTGGACTCTGTTCAGCGGTGGATGACCAAATGGTTAAACCGTAATTGATTAGTGTCTGCAAATCAATTGTCTGGAACAAAGGGATCTGTGGCTGGAAACGATTCCTTTAAGCTAGGATGTGCCCCTGATTATGATTGTTGGCGTAGTTAATGTACATTTTGGAGAGGTACATTAAATCCTGCCATTTATTATATAAAACATGACATGATGACATGATAACTGTAACACTGGCAGCTTATAAATGTTATAAATGGCCAGGCCGTGTTAAGCCCTTTTTTTAAGGATAAAAAGACATCAATATAAGATTTCAGTTTTTGGTATCCATATAAGCTTATTGTTGTTAACACCACCACAACGAGAATGGGCATAAGAAAAGTACACTAAATAGTTTAAAGAAGCGAGGCTGGTTCTGATTACTTTCTAGAGTAGACTGTAGTTTCATGCAGTCAATCAATGACAGCCGTGTCTGGAGATCTAAAGCCTGGCATTATGAATGGGCCTTCAATGAATACTTACGATTAATGGATTTCATATGTCATGCACATTTATTACACCAGCCTTACATCATTTTTATTTCCATACAGAAATGTCCCACAAATCCTATCTCGTATATTTCTGAGCTGTTTTGAAAAGTTTTAATTGTGTGATCTGATAATGAGATAAATGATTGAGAGATGAGATGACAAATGTAGTAAAAATGCTTCTGTATTTTTGCAGAAAAGCATTGTTTTTATCTATAAGCATTGCAGCAGAGAGCTCATGTCACAATGATTACATGTGTTCTAGCTAAGGCAATGACATAGTCAATTGGTTGGCCTTTTGTTGCTGTTCAGGACACATTGAGACACATTCACGTTCACATGCATACCAAGGTGATGTGGCTAACCCCTAATGGTGTTTAAATGGTTGGGTCACAATGCGTCTTCAAGGCACATTTGACTCTGTTAGCACCTACACTTAACACTCTTCTCTTGTGATCTGATCACAACAGGTGTGAAGAGGGGCAAAAATCTATAACATTGACAATAAAACTGTTTTGCTGGTTCGAGAAGGTAAATATGTTTTAACCACTAACGTTAACTGGTTAGCTTGTTACTAACAAAAGAAGAAGAAGCCTTTCTTTGTCACATTTACATTACAGCACAGTGAAATACTTTCTTTACATATCCCAACTTTGGAATTTGAGGTCATAGCTCAGGGTCAACCATGATACAGCACCCGTGGAGCACTGAGGGTTAAGGGCCTTGCTCAAGGGCCCAACAGTGGCAGCTTGACAATGCGGGGACTTGAACCATAATCCTCCAATCGACAACCCAGTTAATTGAAGCCTTAGGGTTCAAGTATTTTTCTCACTTTGTAGCTTGAGCGCACCGAGAGTGAAATGAATGCCCAATTCACAATTAAAGTTGAAGACAAGTTAAATTGAATGCAGAAAAATTCTACATTGTGGACGCAAAATACACAATACACAAGGACAGGTGACAGAAACGTAAGATTAATATTTTTGTTTCTTTAATATTTTGAAGGACAACGTTAAGAACAGTAAAGATTTACAGACTTGAAATACTTCAAAATATCTAAAAATCACAAATGCAGCTGCTTTTCTGTGGTTATAGCTCCTTATCATTATTCTATTAATTCTATATAGTGCATTCCTCAACCATAATCGTCTAATTGTCAAGATATTCACTGATATTAGATAGGACGGCTAAAATCGAATATCGCGACCGCTGCTGTAACAAAACCGAAATGTCATATATCAAATTTCCACAGCCTTTCAGAACCAACCATCAAATGGATTGTGAAAAGAAAAGACTTCAGCATCGCTTTCAGTGTACTATACTCAATCCTCAACTGTTTCTTTACAATTGATTGATGCAACACCCAGAGGCACTATGAGACCTGTCAAACTGATACCACATGTGACCATGTGAAGGTCAAAGAGACCAGGAGAGACAGCAAACAAAGCTTTAAACACTGATGACACACACACACACACACACACACACACACACACACAGCTGAACAATAGCTTTCATATACATATAACCTCTTTTTAATGTTCCCAAATGATATGTGTACTTTAGACTATGGCACTTTTTTATTAGTAGATGGTGGCTATGAAAGCAGCAATGCAATATACAAACCAATGATGATGTCAGCTTGTTATTGACTTTCCAAGTCTGAATGACTGAGCAAAGGAGAGGGGGTTGGGTGGAATCTAGTTATTGCAGGGTGAAGTGCCCAGCCAGACAAAAATGAGTCCACGAGCCACTGTGGGGGAGGGGTGGGATCCTGCAGCGTCTCATAGCACCAGACATAGGCTGTAGCTGCAGCTTTTCATTCGTTTACAATATTTTCTCTCTCTCTCTCTCTGTCTCTCTCTCTCTCCCCTCCCTTAGTCCCTGGATGAGGAACCAGGAAAGCCATCTCAAGAGCCCACATGAGTCAGATGTGGAATTCAGAACAATATATTTCAGTGTGATTGTGGGAAGGCTTCAGTACACGGAGGTAAAGAAAGAACATTCGTCGTTGAAGGGGTGTGGTGATTTGGAAGAAAATAGGTTAGAGGGAAAATGGGGCTTGAAAATTGCAAATTGCGTATATTCTTTCAACAGGAAATGGCTCTTGGTGTCTGCCAAAAACCACACGGGCCCTGAGTCAGACGGTGGAAAAAAAACAGCCGAGGCCTGGAAAGGATTTTGTGCCCTTCCCCCATGACACATGGCCCAGTGCATATCACTCAGAAATCTGCAAAACGTTACAATATGCCTGTCTCTCTCAGGAAGTTATCAGCAATGTGTGTACAATCTACAGTCTGGGCACTGTCTTCAGTAGACTATTTAATAGATATATTTATTTATCATTGGTAATCAAGACATTCTCAGACATAATTACTGCTGTATGATAAGAGTAGCTGGATCAAAATGTACAATTAAACAAATGTGTTTAAGAGAGAGAGAGAGAGAGAGAGAGAGAGACTTTTGATCATGGTATATAAAAAGTAATTCTCCCAGCAACTTTCTCTCTCTCTCTCTCTCTCTCTCTCTTTAAATGAACAAAAAAAAAAAAAAAAAAACAAGAAAATGCAAAGTTCTTCAAGCTGATGGGTTTTCCACTAAGGAAAACTAACAAACCGTTACTAAATGCTGACACTGGAGACTCATTCTTATCACCTCATAGCAAATTACACCAAATTTGCTTTTTGTTATATAGCCCTTTTTTATTATTAGCATCTAGGATCTGTTTATTATTATTATAATACTTACATAATCTCATACAATTTACTATGAGTATTTAAACAAGCTCAAGAATATAAATCTGTCACTCGAAATACAGATGGCACTTCTGTCAGTGCTACTGCTCTAAAAATATAAAGCAGTTTACTATTAACATCCAGTATATGCACAGACACACGCAAAACGATGTATAAATTAGCTTAACCTTTTAAGAGATTATGAACATGCCTGCAAGACATCAAATGGACAGAGGTAGGGTTTGGGTTTGTTTACTATTTCTGACCATCAGTTGTTTGCTCAGAGAGACACTGGGTTCATGCACACACAAGCACGGCACCTGCACTGAATGAAGCTTCTCCAGATCAAGCAGGAACAAGGTGTTTATATTTCAGACGAACCTTTTTTCATATCGCTTTGCCTTAACCCCTGTGGTGTGTGCTCATGCCTACTATGCTGTAACTCCGATTAAGGCTCTCACTCTGCTGTCACCCATCATTCAGAGGCTTTGTTTTCAGAAGCTCACAGAGGAGCGTCTTTTGTGCCAAGCGGCAAACAATTGCTCCTCATCCTGCCTGCCTCCCTTTTTCCTCTTTTCAATGTGCTCTCTCTCTCTCTCTCTCTGTCTCTCACACACACACACACACACACACTTTTTCTGGGTCCCTGGTGTGAAATGCCAGATGGCTGCCTTGGTCCGAGTGCTCTGGATTTATCTTGCGTTTCAGTCACACAGGAGAACCCTGTCACTGGCTTGTTTCCACTTTTACTTTTACTGCTGATATGATAAAAACAGAAATGATGAAATCACAAAACTCTTTCATTTTACAAAATGAGCACCGACTTAATTTTTTTCCAAGTTTTTTTTTTTTTGTATACAAAACAATTTAGTTACTTATGGTTTGAGTAAAGGCTGCTATTTTTTTACTTGCTGTCATCTACATGTATACAAGATGGCTGCTGTAATGTACAGTAGTGGCCCAGTTTTAAGGTTTGTTGTTTAGAGTCCCCACACAGATATAGCAACAAAAAAACAAATAATACTGGGAAATAAAGTCATTACCAAAAAGTACATACGTTTTAAAGAATGAAATATGATGGATATAATGAAAAGGACAGGGTGATTGTGCTGTGGAACAGAGGGCTAATGATGATTAGTTTCCTATACATGCAACCCAGAATATTGTGATACAGAATAATGTGAGACTATTTGAAATCCATTTATACTGTAGTTAACGTTTAACGTTTTGGAATAGGTGAAAGGTTCTTATTCAGAGCAACTTACAAAAATTTTAAAACTTACGTACTGTATGTTTTAAAAATGTAGCTTGTGAGAAAAATGTAGCTTGTGAGAAAAATGTAGCTTGTCTTGATGGACACTGCAAGTATCCTGCGACCATTTGGTGTGTAACAAACAATATAAAAGTGTGGAAGTGGTGTAGTACAATACACTGAGACTTATACTGAAATATCAAGCAAACATCACGTCCCGAAACACTCATAATAACTGCAGAAAGTTTTACAGTGAAAGTTTAAGTTTTTTTTCTTTTACCTTTTAATATCAGTTCACAATAAACCTTTTGCTTTGAAGCTTCATTTAAAATTTACTGTATATTGAACTGAAAAAATTATAGAAATAAAAAGACCTGTTTAAATTAAACACACAGACCAGCTCTATCTATCTATCTTATACACACACACACACACACACACACACACACACACACACACATTTGTATATATTGACATATGTTTATATACCACACCTTAGCAACAAGATCTCAGACTTTCTAAGAAACGCTATGTAATTGATGTTAAGGCTAATCAGTAGCCAACATTTCACTGACTGTGAAGTGATGTGTTTACTGTACAAACTCCACAGACTGCATAAGGGCCCAGTTTGACTGGCTGAGCTGTTATCTTCTTTATCGTGTCTTGTACAATCACTATCGTACGAAAGAGATATTTAGTCGCTATATAATGCAGAAAAATTGGCTTGGTTTTTAGTACGTTTGCCTCACACCTCCAGGGTTGTGAGTTTGATTCCCGCCCCCCGCCGCGTGCGTGTGTGGAGTTTACATTTTCTCCCAGTTCCTCCAGGTACTCCGGTTTCCTCCCTGGTCCAAAGACATGCATTGTAGGTTGACTGGCATCTCTAAATTGCTTGTAGGAGTGAGTGTGAATGTCAATGTGGCCCTGTGATAGACTGGTGACCTGTCCAGGCCGTTCCCTGCCTTCGCTCGTAGATGGCTGGGCTAGGCCCCAGCTGATCCCTGTGACCCGGGTATTCCTGGAATAAGCAGGTATGGACAATGAATGAATGAATAATTAATGCAAAAAACCCCAACAATCTAGTAGTGCAACCTTTATAAAAGCTAATAAAAAACTGGGAGTTGAGAGCATCTGAAAATAAAGCATTTGTTAAAATAGTTAAAAAGTGAATCAAGACAATGCCATAATGGGCTAACATGCAACCTACTTGTTGCTATTTAATTTTAAACATACAATTAACTGTCCTTGGGAAAGTTACAAATAGTCTATTGTTATTCCACATGCCCCTGCTAGTTTATACTTCTTTTGAAGATTAGTTGGACATCTCAATTCTCAATGTGGCTCAGTGGTGTTGGGGTTGTTGTAAACTGTATATCAAAAAATCTTTTTTGTTAAACCACAGGAAGTGTAGGATCTGGATTAAACTGCGTGTGTGAGAAACACCCATTGTCAGTACAACAGAAAAAAAATCGAATTGGAATAATAAGAACCTGTACCCTGATAGCACATTTATTTAGCCAACATCATAAAAATACGTGGAAATTACATTTGAGTTGCATCACATGCAGCTTGTTTGCTAATGGGGAAGAATTTGGCACGGTCTGTAAACTCACTTTTGGTTACTGTGGTTCTCATTATTCCACTTTTCTATAGTTTTAAACACGTTTGGAATATTTATTCAGATGGGAACGTTGTTTCTATGGTTGAAGGTAGGCTTAATCTAATTCCTTATATGACGTAATTGCAGGATTAGCCTCTTTAATCTTATTCCTGTATTCCATTGCAGAGCTATTATCGTATTATGAACATAACATTCAAGGGCATGTTTTGATTATTGTTCTACATGTACAGTGGTGGCTATATTTTCAGGTTTGTTGTTTAGAGTGCCCACACAGATATACCAACAAAAAAAAATTATATTTGGGAAATAAAGTCATTCACATTATTATATAAGTGAGAATACATTTTAGATCATATATTGTTGAATGATCACAAACAGTACCAAAATAATAAAAATGTACATACGTTTTAAAGAATGAAATATGATGGATATAGTGTAAGAGCAAAATGCTAAAGGACAGGGTGATTCCCGATCCTGATGTTGATTAGTTTCCTATAAATGCAACCCAATGTGTTTTATTCTTCTTATATTACACCAATTTGCCAATGCTGTTTTTGTTTAAAAAGAAATTATTACAGAATAATGTGAGACTATTTAAAATTCATTCATACCATAGTTACATTTAAAGTTTTGGAGCATGCATGAAAAAAGTTTAAGATTTATATTTATATTTACAGCATTTGGCAGATGCTCTTAAGCCGGGGTCGCATGAGACTTTAAGCATGCGAAATTTGTTCGGACGCAGCTGCGAAATGGGCGGGGAACAGGATATGACACCGATTAAAGTTTTCCGATTGTACACAACACGGATTCTGATGCGCTCGTACTGTGTCTGTCGCAACAGCAACAAAAGCGTCAGAAAAGGTGTAGGCTGTGGATTCACTCTATCCTTCAGTCGTGGAATGAGCGGGGAGAGTTTCATTCCCTATATATATATACCCACACACACAACTTTAAATAAATAAATAAATCACATAAAGTAAATAAGTGGTGATGATAAATACAACTGTAAAATAATTGTCTATACATACATACTGTACAGCATATATACAGGGTGGGCCAAAAGTAGGGTTACAGTTAACACTTAAACATTTTCCCTTTATTGGAAATTTAGACTTTTATT
>JAOTRN010000003.1:15803227-15813930 GCA_028566695.1 Bagroides melapterus | reverse complement strand
TGTGTGTGTGTGTGGAAGGGGGGGATGGGAGAGCAACCCGTGTCAAAGCTAAACCACTGACAGGAGTGTTATGAGAGGTTAACACACAGTTTTTTTTAAAAATCGTGATTCATCTTATGAAAATTTCTGTAGTTTCCTGGTACATTTCTGACACCGTTTCTGTGTTTAGATTGGTACTATAGATATAAAGAGCTAATCTGTGGGGGTGGGGATCTGTTGACATGTGCCTGTTTTGTCACTGGGTTTTTTTTTTTACCCCTCTCACATATAGTTTCTCAATCTAGGTGTCTTTTCTCAAAGCTGGTGCCCAAAGCTGAATTACTCTGATAGGTCACTGGCTCCTGTGCTGCCACTGAGATTATATCTCTTCCTTTCGTTATATGCTGTGAACTTTACACTTTTAAAGTGTAACATACAACAGGATGAGAGAAAATGATAGTGATCATAGGTTGGGAATCATTACTGCAGCGTTTCAAATGATTCTGTAGGCTTTTGTTTGAAATAGCCTTGCTCTGTTCGCTAGGACAGAGTGGCACAGTTATGTAACCGGTGCTTGACAGATTGATGCAAGGCATGGAGGATGGGATGGTGGCTTTTTTTTCCCGCTCAGCAGACAGACAGTGCTCTAGTGGACTTGACTTTTTTTTTTTTCCACGCTGATGAGCTTGTTTTGCTGAATTCCCTGTGCTATGAGGTTGACCCTGTTTCTCAAAGGCCTCAAGGTTGCAACGCAGAGATAACGTGGACAGATGGTTGCTCGCAGTTTCACAATGTGTAATAGTCTGCGTTTTTTCTGGAGCTAATTCTAGACACATGTTGTCCCTTTCCTTCCCTCAACGGAAGTCATCGTGTAGTTTTTAAGCTAGGTCAGATAATGTAAACTCAGTCTCTTTTTGTTTCATTTTAAAATGTATTAAATAAAATAAAATTTGATTTATTAAATGTGCCTTGAAATGATACCCTTGCATTTACAACAATCACCTTGCTAAGATATTTGTTTGTCTGTTAACACATTGGTTCTCAAAGTGGGCTTTGGGACCCCCAGGGGACTGTGAACCTTAGCCAGAAGGTACATGATATCAAAAAAAAATTGTGGTATAGTACAAAATTGCTTAGGGGTCAGAGAAAAAACTCAGTGCCCACGTAATGTGTTGTTACAATCAAACGTTCAGGAATAGAAAGATGCATGGGCTTCAGAAAATATTATCTGAAATATCCTGAATTAATTCCATACTGCTGAGTCTTTATTATTCTACTGCTGAGAATTTATTTTGCACTTTAAAGGGTCCATGGCTGCAAAAGGTTTGAGAACCAAAGTAGATGTGTCTTGCTCGACATTACTGCTGGTTGTTTAGTTTCACTAGTAGCAACCAGAGTTTTGTAGCTTGATGACCTAATCTAAAAATATCAGGGCTATGAATGTTTTTAAATGTAAACAAGCCAGTGTAAGACTAGTTTTGTTGTAAATGATTTCTGCATGTGTACATGTCACGTACACATCCATAAATGGTCTAGCACATAGTGGGGAAATCCCATATATATATATATATATATATATATATACACAAAATGGGAAATCTCATATATATATAGATAGGTGATGTGTGTGTGTGTGTGTGTGTGTTTGTTCAAGTAGCAGAAGCACTTTTCTGTTTTTCTTTGATTTCTTTTTTTTATTTTTATGTGAAATCTCTTAAACTGTCAGTTTTTTTTTTAATCATGCTGTTGACGGTGAAAGTGGCTGCAAGACAAAAGGTGGCACGCTGACCCCCCCCCCAAAAAAAAAAAAAAAAAAAATCCTAACCAGCTTTGGAGTGTACAGTGCTGTTTAGTCAAAATGTAGACAGCTGTTTGGTCAGCAATGTCATGTTTATTGTGTGTGTGTTTCCACTAAGTGTGAAACTGTCCCAGTGTAGACAACTCAGGTTTACTAGCAAATGAAATCCTTCATTGTAATTAACAGACAAATCTTGCTCTAGCCTTCCTGACTTCATCTGTGCAAACGTTAATGCCCTAATTAAACTCATGGAAATCCAACACTTTAGCTTCCTTTCTGATATTCGATATTTATTTTTAAATGAATATCAGACTGAACTTTACAAAGTGTTTTATTATTAGGAGTACAGCCGCCCATAACTCCTCACATTGCATCCAGTCCCATTGGCATTCTGCTGATCTTTTTTTTCCATTTCACCAATGGTCAAATTGTCTAGCGTCACTCATTGTCACTGGCTTTCATTGAAAATGAGTAACATGGCATCATGTTGCTGCAGGGTTGTAGTAACTGGTATCACTTGGTTGCTTTGGGTTACGGTTAGGGCAGTGTCGTAAATGTACCGATATCTGTTACATCATCCTCTATCAGCGGTGCAGTTTATTTGGTGGAAAAAATGTAAAAATAAACATAAAAATCACCCAAACAGAGAAAACGTAGATAATTATAGAAAAGACTACTCTAAACATCCCATGTTTCACATTCAGTATTTTTCTCTTTTTGTTTATCGGTCCAAATTCCTAGAAAACTGCCCATTTCTGTACCACTTTAGCTCTGTCCTTTGGCTCACTTTGCGCAACACGGCTAATTTTAGCAGCTCGCTTCAGCAGAAACATATCACGCACAACCCAAAATGCACACCATGTCTGGTTCACTTCATGCAGTTGGATTCATTCATTTACTCCAATCAAACCACACTAGAAGTGGAATTGGATCAAGACCATCTCCCTCAGGAGGTCTCGGACCTGTTATTTATTCCCTGTGCCAGTGCCGTGTTCACACCTGAACAAACAATCCACATCAAAGAAGAAAACATCCCAGAGTTTGATTCAGCAAGACTGAACATTAGATATGTGAAAGCAGCCTTAGACTTCTTTTCTAAATGCCACGAGTACGACTGCTGTTAAGAAAAGAGAAGCTGCTGCTCTTCCCTTAATGACACAGTCATAGATAAAGTTATAGTCCTTATCTGAATTAATGACACTGTTCATAAATCATTGTTCTGACAAAAAATAAAAACACTCAGAAGTAGACCTAACATATTTTATATACAGTAGATGTTGGCATTCTTCGTATTAATGCCAACTCAGTTAGTTATAATTGGAGCTGAATTTGTTTGTATCTCTGGAATTGATTTATTTAATCTTTCTTTATACCTTTTCTGTGAGCCACTCCTCCTTTTTCTGTCTTTTCCCAAAAACAAAAGCACCGAACAGTTAAATATAGACAACATCTACAGCAACTTCTCGGAGAATCAACACTTCTGAGGGGTGTAAGTTATCAGCTGGGCTTCAGAAGAAAACTCCTTTGTGTCTCAACTCCTTAGTGATAAATCAGTAACAGATCAACTTCTCACAGACTAACACAGTTCTCACGTTATGGCTATATGATTTATTAATGCTCAAAGCTTGTGAACAAGTCCTACGACAATCCGTTGTTATACAGCTCAGCAAATAACTTCTACATAGTATGTAGGGAATTTTTTATTGTGAGCCCTGCAGAAACCACACCCCTGACTTCTGAAGTATGGACGGATCATAAGCATGCGGAATGCTTTAGTAGCGACGTGATTTACAAATTCTACCTGAATCGTAGTGTTTAAGTTTTCACCCATGTTTTTTTTATAAGAATAAAATCCATTTGCATAAGTAATTACCATACATGAAGGTTTTCTCCCCTGATTAAAATAATTCACCACACGCTGACACTCGCCCTTTCTTGTGGTGCTTTTCAGCCCGACATGTTTTCATCACACAGTTACAAGTAATGTTCAAACCATTCAGTATTTCTTTCAGCATGCAGATCTTCCTGTCTGCCATGAAAGCAGATTCCACACTCGGTAGATTTGGTGGAATTTATGTTTCAAACACTTAAGCTTGTTTATCACCTTTTCTCAACTAGTGTCTCATTCTCAGATTCTGCTCATAAATGATTCATCGTGTGAACTTTACAGTGCGGCTCTTTTGATAAGACATTTTGGCACTAACGGCCGACGTGCAGTTTTTCCAGAAATATCTGTTTTCTTTGTCTTTTAAACTATAAGGCCGTTCTTCCTGATCATTTCCCAGGAGTTAAAACGTTACCCCAGCACTCTTTCCCTGATTTGTTTGTGTCTTTGGCTTCTTGGTTAATTATTGTTAAACTGTGTTTAAAGTGTGCTTGTGAAAGAGAAAACAAATGTAAATGTTGCTCTGAAGCTAGATCTTACACTAAATGATTGTGGTGATTGTTTGTTAATGCATTGATAAATTATGGCCAGCATTAATATATTATATAAATAATGCTGAATACAATTCTATTTTTTATTTTTTATTTTTCCTGTTTAATAGATACTGAGGTTTCTAAGCTTCCACATTGTTGCATTATTCCACGGAGCAAACATTAGCTTATAAATACTTTTTCATATACATCTGTTAGTGAAGATTAATGGTTAAGGGAGACGGAGGTACTGTTGTCTTGCATTTTGTTTGAGCAGCTCTTATTAATCTTGCTCTCTACGTCTTCTGGCATCTTCCTACTACAGCAGGCTACAGTACAGGAGCTAATTGCTGGCCCAAGAAGAACTTCATTCATGTTAAAAAAACAAATCTAGCAGGATGTAAGGAGTGTAACGTAGAGTGGGATGGGATTTACAGATGAATCAAATAAAACTGATTGACAGCTGATCTAAGGCTTTTATGGAAATAGTGTTTGTGTGGCTTTAGCAAACAAAGTTATGTAATCTCCGAGTAATCAAGAGTGTTTCACAGAGACTGTCTGCCATGTCACGCACACGGCGGCTGGACAAGCTCCCGTCAATGGTCACAAAAATGTTGACTGAAGAATTTATGTACACCAACCAAAAAAAAAAAAGAGGATGATTTCATGCTCTTATGCTAGGTGAACGATCCAGTGAAATTCCTGTGAATATTACGCCCTTCTTCAGTCTAATACTGGATTACAGGCAGATCATTCAGAGGGTCAGGCTGGAAGAAGTTAATGATTGAAAATACATACCACAAAAGTAGTTTTGTAATGTAATATTTTGATTTCTAGTATAGTCTGGACTTATCCCCCATTTTCATACGTGATCATCCTCACATGTTCTGAACTGATTTATGATACCTGCAACCTTTGCTAATTTATTTTGTATCCAACCTCAAACAGCAGATAGCTCATAATATAATATTTTTGGCAAGCTGCTATTAGTTCCCGTATTTCTGGCGTAAGTAAAATGTAACTATTATCATGGGTAATTAACCTATCATGCCTCTCTTGTTTTCTATTGTTTTCCTTCCCAAAAATGACTTTGTGATTAGTCATCACTGGTATCTGTTTATAATATCTCATTACTCAGTACTATGGTGCAGCCTTTTAACTGTTTGTAAAAAGTTCAATTTCCTTTGTTCTGCTTGAAGGTTATAAAAAAAAACATTTTAGGCTGTATGTGGCAACTAAGGGAAAGCCCTTCTTGAAGTCTTGACCTATATCTTGAAATAGAACTTGACCACCATTTTGTTGTCGCATAAAAGACCTCAAAATCCCATTGGCCTTTTTCTTTTCAACAAGATATTCCTACTAATGTGTAAAAATGTTGTTATTAACTTTTCTATCATGGACATGATGCTTTAAAAGTTCTGTATTTAGCCCCTTTCACAGTGCTGGAGTCTAATCAGGAACCGTGCTGTGCTTTCATACTTTCATACAGGTTGGCAAATTTGGTTCAGTTCCAGCTACTGGTCTGAGCTTTTGGGACTGTATCAGTCTTTCACCAAGACCTTTTTTTTGTAATGCTGTGTTGTGATATCACAGTGACCATGTAAACACGTAGGATGACTTCAGTGACTTTTTAAGCAGTGTACTTTATTTCATGGCTTCCACTCAACCAGTGAGTCTCAGTGCCATCCAGTGAGTTGTATCTGAAGAGTTCTGATGTCTATCGGAGTTTCTCCAGAGGCCGGATTCATAAAGTGCACACCAGTTATCACTTCAGCCATCCTTTTTGTCAGTGGAAACCATAACAACCACCATGAGTCATAAACCACAGCACGGCTTGTATTGGACAGCTCCAGTAAAACTCGCCGACTTTGTTGACTCCTTTTCATCTGGGCACGTTTCGACAGTCCTGGAATGATGTCTGATAACAATTTATACCAAATAAAACCTTGCCTTTCCAAACATTTTATTGCTTTAAATAGTTGTTTTTGCACAGTCAGTAATTTGGCCAAATGAAAATGGGCCTGAGGGTTTAATGACTGCCCTGCCACAGATTCCTTACCACACACAAACTGTGAGCCAGCATTGTTAAATTCTGGAAAAAAACCCCGAATGATCATCAAGGGCGAGTGTCCTCACAGCCCACTAGCAGTGTGAGCTTTCCCAGGCGTCAAATTATCACCTCACTTCATCTGTTTCTTCTTGAAACACACACAGCTCCTCACACATGATCATTTCTTATGGAGGTTTTATATTATTAACACTTCTGTTGCACAAAAAAGGAAGGTGGAAGAGCAGAAAGAAATACTAGTCCTGTTATACACATATGAATTTAAAATTGTGATCGAATAACATCACATTGGACCACAACACACCATCCTGCCACTGATCATCTTTTAATAACGAGCCGCATTTTACTCCTTTTATACCACAGCACTTTTTTTTTTTTTTAACTAGTTACCTAGTTAATAGTTTCCTTTATGGTGATGGTTAATTTTATGTGACACCCGTGAAACAAGCTCCTTATGTCAAGTTAAAAAGTTGTTTCCACACCATCCTCTCTTGCAGAGACTAATGTGTAGCTGGTCACGTGACTGAGAAGACATGCATATGCACCCAACTAGAACTAAATACTTGGACTAAATGCTGAGGTTACAAGTTGGCTTAAATTGTTTTAAAACTAATGTACAGACTGTACATGAGTCCTGAGTGCTTTTTCTTCTACCCTGTATATGGGTTTATTTTGTTTTACTGACTATGAAGAGGAGTGCTTTTGGTGTTAAACGATGTATAAATGAAGGAAGTTGAAATCCAGCGTCACAGTTACACCCGAATGGTTATGCGTCTTTATTATATCACATCTTTGGATTGTTCACATTTTCCCTCTGTTTGTTTTCTGTCATTTTTTTTAAAAAGACTTTAGGAACTTGTTAGACTTCAAGCTTCTTAAAGAGCTGCTTTATCACACTGATTCAGAGCAGTGATGTACAACTGGCATCATCTTTCTGGTTAAACAGATATTATATCAGTGATCATTATTCAGGCATTGCACTTTGAGACCCCTGGGTATATTTCAGCACTATTGTTCCCTACAATAATACAGGGACTCTTGGGTGTCCTCTGGTATACTGCAACTGCAACGTGATCGGCAACGCTAATGAACAACACACAAAATGTAAGCCGAGTTTCTGGACAACTCAAAACGAACTTTCCACAGTTTTAGACAATCGCACATGTCAGCCTTCACATATTTTGTGTGCAGGGAGAGGGGGATTTTGTGTAGAGTACAGGGAGAGCAAGCAAAAATTAAAATGGCAGATGAGATCAACATACATTTCTGTAAAGATAGACAGTTGTGTGGGTTCTTTTTTTTTTTTAAATGGATTCTCCAGAGTATTAAATGGACTCTTGGAAGACCTCTCTTGTTTTGACAAAATTTTTTAAATCTACAGTTTAATGGCTAAAAGGTTAATGATGTGTCCTGGTTAACATTTTAAGATGAATTTGAATGATTAGAAAACACCTATTTGCTTGCATTATGATGCAGCTTCAAACACCTTCAAACAGTGAGCAGCAGATCTACAGCGTAAACCATCATGCCATTTGTCAAAAGATTAAATGGATTATGATTTTATATATATATACACACACACGCGTGCACACACACACATACGTACATGTGTATATTAGCGTATGAACACCGGCTTGTAACAATATTCGTGCAACGTAATGTCTCTTTTTGCTTAAATAAGTAAGAGAATGAATGGCCACAGCAGGGAAAAACTTTGATTCAATGTTTTTGATTGTTTTATCATACCGGTTAGTGTCTGAGAATAAATTGTGAAGTACTTAAACTTGACTTTGGCTAATCCTTGCATTTGGAGTAATACCTGAGATTGTGGTGAGACTAAACCACTTTGCATTGTGCTGCTCTTTGGAACAGACCCATAGCCTTTGTTTACCATTTTGACTGAACATTTTTCTTTTTTTCTTTATTAAACTAATATTTAGGCTATTTTTAGAGCTAGCTTTAGTTCCACAAAATCGTCAATTCTTAAGTTCTCCCCATTGTGTTCAAGGAGCATCACAAAATGGCTCATCAGTTTCGTGACTCGTCAGTTTTCACATGTCCTCCTTTTTTTGTCTTTAAGAAATAACTCACAGCATGAAAAGAGTGAGCCTTGCAGATAAATTTATGGTGCTTTGTTGCTCATATTTGACATACTCATTCAGCTTTCTTCAAGGACTAACATTGTACAGCAGTTCTCCTCCCCCACTCCAGCAGCCATCTAACCTTTTGTGCAGTGTGTGACTGGAGGTCAAGTTCACCGAAGAAAAACACAGCAGCGGCAGTCGAGCACGGTTATTAGCAGAGGGTTACTCTTCTTTTTCCCCAGCTAAGTGATTTAGCAAAGGCAGATTTTTTTTTTTTGAGGACACCTTGTGTATTCTCCAAAGATTCTAGGCTTGTAGATGGATTGTAGTGGATTTTGTTTAATAGTACAGCCATCAGCCATTTAGCAGCGTATCAGTTTAATATCCATCAGTGCTGAATTGGCTAATCACAATGTTGAGTGGGCAGCATGTCTCAAGAATGGCTGCAGGGGAAAAAAAAGGAGCGTGACTCGTTCTGACCTTACGGAGGATGCAACAAAATGTGCAAGGTCTGTCTGTCTGCTAAACATTATACCGAGATTGCATCTAAACTGTCTGTAATAAAAGGTGCTAGATAACAGCAGTGGACAAATCAGGAATTTTATTAGCTATCCCACTGGGAAAGGGAAACCTCTGTGTGCTGCCCAGTCATATATTTTTTTTTTCGCTCAGAAGCCTATTTGACTAGGCTCATAAGTTGTAGCTAACCTAATAGCTAGCTAGAAAAACCACGAGTTTTGGTGACCTCACATTGCTTCTTACAGATGTAGCGAGTCTTGCAGGCATCTTTATATTTTCTTAAAGTATGTAACCATGAGGTGAACGTTCCTTGTGTTAGGAGAGTTGTGTGAGCTAATATGCTGCATGCTGCCCGTGTACACTAATTAACCCACTCTTCTCGCTCTGTGTGTGTAGTGCATTGGGTAGTGGAGCTCACAAACACGCTCTATGCACTGAGGCATGTCGCACCACAAGTCTTAGACAAGTCTTAGACACGATATTAATCTTTTAAACATGCATTCTTATCGTTCACATGAAAACCTGTTTTTAAGGAAGTAAATAAGAAGTATTTTTAATTACTCTTATTGGTTTATAACTTGTCTAAACCCAGTGCATGAACTCTGCGTGTCCATGTACCTGGGATACCGATATCTTCATCCCCGGATAATGTTTTTGTTTTTGTGTAGAATGTGTGTGTGTGTGTGTGTGTCTGTCTGTCTCCTGGAATCTCTTGAAATTAAAAGCAATTACTGAATTAGTTACAGTCAACAGAGCATTTGTATTTAGAGCCCACAACACGACTAAGAACATTTGTGCTGGCAGGAAATGAGAGTGGCAGGAACTTCACAGTTTACTCCTGAGCACTGGAAGCTTGTTAACACATTCTTATGCTGCAAGCTAACTTTTTTTAGGGGGTGGGGTTATGAACACATGAGGCAGGGGAAGAGATGGGGCGTGAAGAACACTTGTCAGGTGATGACAATGTTTTCTAAGTGAGACAAACTGAAGTCCTGTTTAACACCAGCTATGGTTGGAAACTGACATGAGCCTCGCTTAATGCGAGCGTGTGGGTTTCTGTATTCACCGCTTTTATGATAAGTGTTGTACGGTTAAAATATACCGCAGCGCTGTTGAATTCTCGAATTTGTCTGAAGGTGTTGATTAATTTTTCTATAATCACAGCTGTGACAGTAGTTCCAGCTGCAAGGCAAATCACAGGTTTCTCTTCACGCACTTGAAGGAAGTTTGAATTTTCCTTTAGATGGAGAATGTTTAGGACAGAGGAGTTTGTACTTTGCGGTTTCTCAGTAACAAGACAAGCACTTTTGTTCTATTAACCTCAATGGCGAGGAAATGAGAGGATGGTGAGAAAGTTTGTTTATAGCTTCTCCAACATAAGTGATAACAGCAAACTTTTTGTGGACGTCCCACACCACCGAGTATAATTAAGTTTAACGTCAGTAGAAATGAATAAGATGTGATCTGTAGTAAGGAATGACTCACATTGCATGTGCTTGTACAGGAAAATAATCATAAGCGGAGCTCCCTGTAGTGCTCTGAAATAGGTGAGATGCCAATTTAAAGCCTGTTGTTAATCATTGAACAATAAGAACAACTAAACATCTGGTTTAAAATCACTATGAACAGACGTGGTGTTGTACTATGGTCAGTCCTTCTAAGCTTTATGGCGCCTTGGATTCTGCTGAAATCTAAACCTAGTAATCTTGTTTCCCGATATACTACAGCGCAAGTACCGTAGATGGACATCCACTGACTTCTCATACGTACCTCTAAACCTGAACGAATAAAGACTTCATAAAGTCTCCACACTTCATAACAAGGGCTAACATGAGTTTAT